>JBCEWC010016435.1:0-13123 GCA_038996855.1 Solanum aculeatissimum | reverse complement strand
CATGTTATGATTTTGGCTTATATTATCATGTTAAGGTTATGGCTTAAATGTTATGTATGATGTATGATTATGTGCTACGTGAAAGCATGTTCCTCTCATTCCCGAATTTTCCCCCATAGCTTGAGTCACAATCCCCTAAACCCTTAAAACTTATGTGCTACATGCTTAGCTTTCGCGTTTCCAAACCGATGATGAGTGTAAGATGCTATGATGGCTGGATCGAGGGTCTTCGGGTCCTCTTTCGCCATGTCACATGTAGGCCCCCTATCCAGGTTGTGACAGAATAGGTCCAACCACTTGGGGATTTCATCAGACGAAACTGTTTATGAGTCGTAGTTCTGACTACAACTCATTACTTGGTTTCGTAGGTTCCATACCTGCAGATGTTGGTTATGGATTTTCACCTATGACTCAGTCTACAACATGTAGTTGATCCTACGAGTCATACCTAGTCTTGTAGGTGCATCTATGAAGGCCTTCTAAGACCCATAGTTATTCCTATGGATCATAGATTAGCCTTCGTAGGTCTAGTTTCCATTTAATTTTGTACATTTTTGCTTTTCTTTCCTATACTTTCTGAACTCATGGGTTTATACGATGATGATTTCAGGCACTATGGCTCCCAGACCCAAGAGAGATGAGATATGGGTCATGCAGGACCACCTGCGAGATAAGCCGATTGAGTCTAAAACTAGTGGCTTAGTATAGGAGCTTGACGTATGTCCAGATGAGGGCGTCGAGCCATGATAGATTTAGGCGGCTATAGACAGACAATGCCGACTCACACTCTAGCCATAGTTGCTCAGCCTTTCTAATCTGACGAGGGAGGTGATACACAGAGCAACTCTATTCAGATAACCACCTCAAGAGAGGGGTCAAGATCTGGATCAGGAGAGGAGTTAAATTCAGGGGTTATAGAGTCCACATTGGCACTACTAGCACAACCTTCACCTGCATGAACTTTGGCTAGTAGGTGGTGTGTGCGGGGTAGATAGCGCATATATAGGGACGACCTCCAACATGATGAGAGAGGCTAACAGGACTGTACCATATTCGATGAGCACCAAATTATTACTACTAGGCTTGACAGTGTTCTAGGGCTCTGGGACACGATGGACTGTTACAGGCTGGAATGGATGGCAATCCTGTTAGGGAAGTACTACTCGACGATGGTTCAAGAGTTTTACGCTTTATATGCTGCCACCATTATGGAGTTGACCCTGAAAGGAAAAAGATTCCTTGCTCAACCTCGGATTATTCAGACGATGGTAAGAGGGGTTCTAGTTGACATATCAGAGGCTACCATTCATTGATTCCTATATGGTCCCCAGTATGAGGCTCCAGTTTTCACAACATAGTATGATTACAGATTGAGCCAGATTTGGGACCAAGGCTTGACTAGAGATGCAGCCTAAAGGGCCATGTTAATGAGATGGATTATGATCCTATTTATGAGCAGGGCTAGGACCCTAACTGGGTTTCTACGTCATTAGCAATCTTGAAGGCTTCACTCAGCTTCACTAGGAAGTTTTGGTGGGCTATAGTGCGTTCACATATCCGGCCGACATATGCAATTAATACTTTGACATCGAATCGTGCAATATTGGTTTCTAGCATCTTAAATGGCTATGATATAGAATGGCCCCGCTTGATAGCAGAGCAGATTCATGAGGTTTCCCTGAAGAGGTCCACCTTTATCCCTTTCCCATGCTTGATCTATCTCCTATGTCTAGCGGCAGGGGTGGAGATTCTTCACCAGGTGGACACTCTGATTGAGGTTCAGAGGATGCTATATGCCATCCGGATTAAGGCTGATGAGAATCTAGTGGCACTCTGGCGAGCACCACACCCTCCAATGCACATACCAAAGATGTTCGCAACAGCACCACCATCTGAGCCCTCAACTTTGACTGTTGCTCCAGATATTGAGGGACCTCATAGATAGAGGCTAAGAGAGAGAGAGGGGGACCCCTACTACTGCAAATCCTGTAGTAGAGGCCGTGCCCGTATATCCTTCCCCCATAGGCATGGTATATGAGTCTATGGCATCTATTAAGACTTTGGCGCAACGACTGGTTCGCGCTGAGTCTCAGTTGACTCAGTTGCAAAAGCAGATCAGGTCTTGGGTACGACAAGCCATTTCAGAAGCTCAGAAGCGTATGTAGACGCACTATATAGCCACCATTTAGGAGAGGCTTACACCAGTACATAGCCACATAGATGCGTTTGAGAGGCGAGTGGAGTAGAACCCCAATTCAGCCCAGCGTGCTAACTTGACAACCATATGGGAGGAGATCCAGTAGCTCCGTACCAAGAAGAGGGCAGTAGAATCAACACCGCTTGTGCTTCCTATGACTGATACCATTGAGGCAGTTGTTGATTTATTTTCTCCTGAGGAGACACCACTCCGTGCCCTCAGGAAGAGGCCTCATCTTAAGGATGATGATCCAGGTGCAGTGGGGCGAGAGGTGGAGTTGATAGAGATGTAACAGTTTGAGGCTGCTAAGTAGGGCTCTATTACAGATGATCAATCCTAGTAGGCTCATGATCTTGAGAGGGTTAGGGGTGCTAGACCCTCCGAACATGCTACTACTATTGAGAAGACTACCAAGCAGGATGAGGGTGGTCAGGTATGGTCAGAGACTGGCGATTAGCTACCCAGGTATGTTCTTTCTGCCCCCTATGATTTATTTTAATATATTTTGTGCATTGAGGACAATGAAAATCTTTTTTGATGGGATGTGGGTAGTTATAGGCCCCGATAAAGTTTGAGTAGCCAAGACCTATAACTATCCTAAATTTTGAGTCTGAGGGGTTCTCTTGCCTGAGTTCTTTCCCTAAGGACATTTATTTTCTGTTGAGTCGACATGTTTAGGATGTGTAAGCAGTATTAGTAGCATATTATAAGTCTATGATATATGTTAGTTTTTGTGGAAAAATGATACCATCAAAATTTTATGTTAGGTAGTTTTGATAACAACCATGTGAATTAGGTAATTGACAGTGCTTGTTCTGATAAGTTGAGGTTCAATTATGATGAAAAACATGATTTGAGAGTCTGTGTTGATAGTGTGATCAGTGCCAAGTGTGATCTTCTTTGCAAAATTCTTATTCTGTGTTTTAATTCAAAACTTGCTTGATTACTTTGACTAGAGACTGTAGGTTAGTTGGTTAGGAAATGATCTTAGTCCATTTTTCATAATAGCCCACTTAACCTAAATAACCAACCAAATTCTTGAAGTATCCCTTGATCCTAATGCTTGAGCTTAAAATGTACTCTTTTCTTTGTAAACACCTAAGTAGCCAAGCCTTTTTGAATGTGAAATTCTGAATTTGGCACTGGTCCTTCCTTGAATATTATGCACCTTGGCAGAGGCAAAAAGTCTAAGTTAAGGGTGTCTACCAAAAGTGGCCCTGGATTATAGGTCTGATATTGTGCATTTCAACTCAGGCCAAAAGCCTAAGTTGAGGGTGGTTGGTTTAAAGGAAATCACACTAAATGGTGTGGAAGCTAGTGATACATGAAAAAGAGGAAAAAGGTGCTATTGG
Source organism: Solanum aculeatissimum (assembly GCA_038996855.1). Classification (NCBI taxonomy): domain Eukaryota; kingdom Viridiplantae; phylum Streptophyta; class Magnoliopsida; order Solanales; family Solanaceae; genus Solanum; species Solanum aculeatissimum. The sequence continues at coordinate 9,574 of JBCEWC010016435.1, read as the reverse complement.
TGCAAGAAACAATGAAGAGATACCTAAATAATGAGCTAAAAAGAAAACAATGTGAAAAATAAAAGGCAATGAGCTTAAAAGTTTGAATAAGGCACCCAGAAAGGTTTGAAATAGAAAGAGGAAAGAATAAGTTGACAATAACAGTGTTGGTAGTGCAAAAGTTTAGAATAACACAGCATCAAGGAGGGCCATTAGTCACTATGTTCCTCAAATATCATACAAAAGCCCCCTAAGCCTATGTTACAAGCCTATAAAGTCCTAGAGTGATCCTAGTCCAAGTAATCGAAGGACATGGTCATGAGTATAGGGGAAAACATATGGTATTGAGCACAGTGTATGAATATCTATTGTGAGTATGAGTGATTTTTTTAGTCCCAAGCATCAAATATGAAAATACTATCATTAGTGAGATATGAGACTTCTTTTTGTGAGGTCACTTGAGTTACACTATTGATTTTAGGCTATTTCAGTGATTTTTGCTTATCTGTGATTACCTTACTTGTCATAGTTGCACTGTCACACATATTCATCCGTATTTCTTTGTTTGACAACTATCTGATATGCCTTAATGTGTTAGTTTGGGTACCTGAGATAGATTTTGAGATGATGTATGCCATTAGATTGAGGTTTGTCTGTTCCTATACTACTTATGTAGATTGAGTCCATCGGTTGAGGACAACAACAATTTTAAGTTGAGGGTATTGATGTGCTATCAAATTACAACACTTTTGATGCTTAAAACTGAAATTTTGTGTGTTCTCAAAGCAATATTAGTGGGTTTGATGTGTTTTTATGTTTATTTTGTAGGATTACAGGATTTGGTATGATTTTGGGCAAAGTGCTGTAGAAGTTAAGTTTTTTAGGACTTATGAGATACTCTACGGGCCGTGGATACTTCCACGAGCCGTAGGGAGGTTTTGTGGGTGAGATTTGATGTCGCTCAAGCCACACCTTTTTTTTAAGGTAAAGGGGTTGCTGTCAAGTAATTAATTTAACCGAGGTTTGGGTCGATCCCTTAGAGAATATGGTAGACTCAAGAATTAATTCAATGTAAGGTTGAATGATTAACCTATTTATCTCCCAAGAAAGGGTTTTTTCGTAAAGTAAATTTAACTAATCTAAATGAATGAAGGTGATGAGAAACCAGTAGAAGAGCTAACTAGGGTCATGTGTTCCCCATGAATCCCTAACTTGGTATTATCGGATAACTACAATCCTTTTCAGCGTGTAGGTGTAGGACAGGAAGCTAGGTTCACCTAAAACCTTTGATCCAGCGAATAGGTAAATTTCATCCCAGAACTTGATCCGTCTCTGTGATGTGACATTACTAACCCTTACTTTTTTATCCTAGTACAACCTCTCCTTGATCCAGTTCAATTGATTAGACGAGAACATCTCAATCGAATCTTATTAACTACCTCTTTTCCTAATCAATACTTCCTTGATCTGGCAAGTAACACTAGGCGAGTTCTAACGTAGGTCTCCGTTAAAAAGCAATTAAAGTAAAGAGGATTAATTAATACAACCTAACACACCTTCTAAGAATTACACAATATTTGATTTTACCTTGTTAGTTCCTTATGGTTCCCACAACCCTAGTTGTGGATTTAGCTATGCATGATCAGTATAAATGCATAAATTATGAAGTAAAGTAACATAATTAAGCACTTACTCAGATGAATTAATAATATGAAATCTAACTCTTCAATTAGAATCACAAGGTTGAATTAAGAACACACAATAATGTTTCTCCTCTCAAAATATAATAAATCCTAAGTGTATCCTCTAAAACCTTGTTCAAACTTCATGACTGTTGGGAACTCTTTGAAAAATAACTTAAAAACCTATTTATAATATGTAAAATACAAAACCAAAATGGAATAGGAAAACTGTGTCAGTAGAAGGCCGTACTGATAAGATGGATCACCGATCATATAGCTGAGTAGGGCTAGGACCTTGACTGGTTTTCTACATCAGCGGTGATCGTGAATGCATCACTCAGCTTCACCAAAATATTTTAGTGGGCTATTGTACGTTTGTGGATCTGGCCTACTCAGGCAGATAATAAATAGGCACCGGATGATATGATCCTGGTTTCCAGCATCATTGCTGGCTATGACATTGACTAGGCTCGGCTGATAGATGAGGAGATACATGAGAAGGACTTAAAGTGGTCTACCTCCATTCCCTTCCCGTGCTTGATTTATCACCTATGTATTGTGGGTGTTAGAGATAATACACACCATGGACACCATGATCGAGGTTCAGAGGACATTGGACGCCATGCAAATAAAGGTTGATGAGAATCCTGTGGTCCTCCAGTGAGCACCGTAGCCACCTATTCGTCTATCTAAGATGTTCGCCGTAGCACCATAGTCTAAGCCTCCTTCATCTTCTACTACTATTGCTCCAGATACTGAGGAGCCTTCACAGACAGATATTGAGAGGGAGATGGGGCCTACTACTACTACTTTTGCTCCTGCACTAGAGGCCATACCCACACAACCATCCTTTGTTGGCATGATATACATGTTTGCGATGTTGATCCAGATTTTGGCGCAACGAATGGTTTATACTGAATCCCAATTGACTCAGTTCCTATAGCAAATCAGGCCTTGGGTTTGCAAGACCATTTTAGAGGTTGAGAAGTGCATACAAACATACTTTGTGGCTACCCTTGAGGAGAGGCTTACACCAGTACATAGCCGCATTGATTCTTTTGAGAGACGAGTGGAGCAGAGCCTTAATTCAGCCTAGCCCACTAATTTGATAGCTTTTTAGGAGAAGATCTAGCATCTTCGTACTGAGATGAGAGCAGCAACATCAGTACCGCTCGTGTTTCCTATTTCCGACACTACTAGTGAGGTATTTTTTGTTTTGTTTGCTTCTAAGGAGACACCACTCCATGCCCCTAGGAAGAGGCCTCATCTTAAGGAAGATGATCCATATGCTGTGAGATAAGAGGTGTAGTTGATGGAAATAGAAAAGTTCAAGGGGTCTAGATGAGGCTCTATTGTAGATGAGAAGACCCGACAGACATGTGAGATTGAGAGGATGAGGGATTCTAGACCTTTCGAACATGATGCCGATATTGAGGAGACCACCAGGCAGGTTGAGGGTGGTCAAACATAGTATGAGACTAGATTTTAGGCGCCAGGTATGTTCTTTTTGACCTCTATGCTTTACGTTAACCATATTTTGTTTCATTGAGGACAATTCAATTCTTTTTCGATGAGGTGTAGGTAGTTATAGGCCTCGGTGAAGTCTGAGTAACCATGGCTTATAACTATCCCATTTTTTGAGTCCGTGGGGTTTTCTTGCTTGTGTTCTTTCCCTAAGGACATATATTTTCAATTGTAGGATGTGTAAGTAGTATTAGTAGCATTATGTACTGATATTTATGGCATATGTTGGGTTTCTTGAAAAATGATACCCCTCCATTTTTTATGATGTATTGTTAGGTTGTTTTGATGAAAACCTTGTGGAATAAAGGATTGACAGTATTTTCTCTAACATATCAAGGCTTAATTGTGATAAAAAGGATGATCTAAGGTATGTGTTAACAATGTATTCAGTGCCAAGTGCGTGTGAGTATTATTGCACGATTTGGATGTTATGTTTCAATTTAGAACTTGCCCTGTTAGTTTGACTGAGATTGTAGGTTAATTGGTTAGGAAAGGATCTTATGTCGTTGTTCATATCAATCTATTTAGCCTAAGTAGACCAACCAAATGCATCATGTATCCCTTGTTCCTATTGTTTGAGCCTTACATGTACCCTCTCTTTGTTAATAACTAAGTAACTAAACCTTTTTAATCTTGAATTTGGCCCTGGTCCTTCCTTGAATATTGTGTACCTCGACTCAGGCTAAAAGCCTAAGTTGAGGGTGACTACCAAAAACTTTCCCTGATTCAAAGGTTGGATATTGTGTACCTCAACTCAGTTCAAAAGCCTAAGTTGAGGGTGGTAGTTGTAAAGAGGTCACACCAAATGGGAAAGAAAGTGTAGAAATACAATGAAATAGGGTAGAATGTATAATGGGTGCAACAAATTGAATAAGATGCCTAAAATTTGATGTGAAAAGAAGAATTTTGAAAATAAAAGGCAATGAGCTGAAAGTTAAATAAGGCACCCAAAGTCACGAAAAGTAAGAAAAAAAGGATCAATGTATAAAAAATAACAGTGTTGGTAGGGCAAAAGTGTGAAATAACGCAGTGTCAAGGAGAGTCATCAGTTACTATGTTCCAAAAATGTCATACTAAAGCCCTCTGAACTACGTTACAAGCTAATAAAGTCCTAAAGTGATCATAGGTCGAGTAGTCAAAAGTCTTGATCATGAGCATAAGGTAAAGCCTATGGTATTTTGCACAAATCTAAATATCTATTGTGAGCACAAGCGTTATTGTCAGTCCCAAGTATTGACTTTAAACATATAATATTGAGTGAGATATGAGACTTCTTTCTGTGAGGGCACTTGAATTGCATTGTTGATTTTAGACTTTTTTAGTGAGTGTCTGCTTATTTACATTTCCTTATTTGTTGCACTATCATATCTTAATTGACATGATCTTGTCTGAATACTTCCTGATATGTGCACTAGTGAGCTTGACTAGGTATCTGTGATTGATTTAGAGATGATGCATGTCATCAGACTGAGGTCTGTGTGTTACTGTATTGCTTATGTAGACTGAGTCCATCACTTGAGGACTAGCAACAATTTTAAGTTGAGGGTGTTGATGTGCTACCAAAATACAACACTTTTGATGCTTTAAACCTAGGATTTTGTACATTCTCAAAGCAGTGATAGTAGATTTGATGTGTTTTTATGTTGTTTTTGTAGGATTACAGGATTCAGGATGAATTTAGGTAAAGTCTTGCAGAATACAAGTTTTTGGTGATTTACAGAGTAGTCTACGGGCTGTGGTTCACTCCACGAGCCGTAGGATGATTCATGGGTCAGATCCAGGGAAAGGTCGATCTTCAGATGTGAAAAGTACGAGTTGTTAGATGAACTGTAGAATTCTTCACGGCTTGTATGTGAGTTCGTAGGTCAAAGATAAAAAAATATGTTAGAGGTAGAAATGTTATCAGATGAGGTCACAAACAAGTCGTAAGTTGGATAACGGGTCGTGGATTAGTTCGTGCCAGAAGGATCAAAGTTTCGAAGAGTTTCAGAAGATTTAAAAGATGAAACCCTGTACGGGCCATAAGTCAGAAGACAACCCATAGGAAGGTCTCGTAGGTTGAAGACACTTTTTGGGAAATGCAAAGTACGAAGCCCAAGTGCGGGCCGTGATTTCATATACGACCTGTAACCTTGTCCATCTGAGTTGTCGAATCTAGTTTTTCTATTCCATTTTTCTTGAAGGGGGGACGACAAATACAACAAGAGAACACTATTTATGGTTGTTTTTGATTTTATTTTCGATCTATAACACTGTGATTTCTTATGAAGATTTTGAATTTCTTGTTCTTCAATTCATCATTGTAAGTGATTAATTATGCTATTCCAAAATATAATTTCTTCATCTATAATGAGTATGCATAGCTAAATCCACAGCTAGGGTTGTGGGAACCATGAAGAACTAACGAAGTAAAATCCGGATAAACCATAATTCTTGGAAAGTGTGCATGTATGTATTAACTATTCCCTTCACTATGAATGCTTTTTAACGACGACTAACGTTAGAACTCACCTAATTCTTACTTTTGGGATCAAGGGGGTTATGAATAGGAAAAGGGGGTGATTAAAAACATTTGATGTGATCCCTCTCGTCTAATCAACCTGTACTGATCACAGGATGGTTGTACAGGAACAAAAGGTAAGGTTAGTATTGTCAAACTGCGAGGATGGATCAAATCACGTAGTCAAATTTGCCTATCGCCTGGATCAAAGGGTTAGGTAAACATAATTTACCAGTTCTGCATGCTACACACTGGAAAATGTTATGATTATTTGGTAATACTGAGTTAGCAATAAATGTGAAACACAATACCCTAGTTAATTCTCTCAGTGATTTCACAATACTTTTACTTGATTAATTGTTGTAGTTTAGGATTACTTATTGCAATTTTACAACCCCCCATTGGGAAATAAGTAGATTAATTCATTCTAATTGCTCCTAATTCTCACGGTTTAAACCATATTCCCTGTGGGATTCGACCCTAACCTTTGTTTGGTACTGTATTTTGACAGCGACCTCTTATACTCAATTTGGAGGGGTAGTTTGGGCAACACCAATACCATATCTCAAAATATATGAATGATACACCAGTCAAGAGGTACAATAGATGTCCAATATTAAAAGCCAATCACATAATGATATCAAATAAGGAGTGATCTGAGATGAAGTGAATGTCAGGGGATGCGAATAATGCGATGCAATGTCAAATAATCATGATGCATGTCTGTCCTACGATACATATCCACTGATCAAAACCTTGGCTTACATACATCAATATAAGCATCAGACGGAACCCATGGGGGCCACACATGGACCATTCGTCAACCGAAACTATTTTCCTTCTACAATAACTTTCATATCTAGCTGTAACCATTTCTTTTCGACTTTTCATTTCTTTTCTTTCTTTTCTTTTTTACTTGATGGAACCATTTTCCTTCACCTTTTCATCATCATTGGATCATAAAGCAAGCACAAAAAAATGAAACATTAGTCATGTCTAAGGAGATAAAGTATGCAAGATGTTTATATGTATCATGAATTTCAACAATAGAAATCGATTAATTCTCAAGTGCACAAGTCTCTGCAATATACTATCAACCCCACAACCCTAAGATCAACATCAAATAGTGTAGAATTTCCACAATAAGTGAACAAGTATAAGAGTTCACAACAATCACAATTGCTCAAACCGAAATCAACAATTAGGGCCTACACTGGTACAATTCTATCCCCAATTTGTGATTTCAAATACACAATTCCACTAATATAGAAGCATACAAGGTTCAATCATACTTAACAAAAGGTTAGAAGTCCTCATGCCTTATATAAAGTCTCAAATCAAGTCAATTCTAGTGTTTTCCCTTTTCTATGGTACTCCAAATCACCAAAATCTATTCAAATATAGCATCACAATTAAATAACAAATCTAATGACACTAAAATCAATCAATTCGGAGAAAAAAGGGTAAAATGGTTGAAAATCTCATGCCAGAAAAAGTAGCCAAAATATGACAATTAAAGCATGAAAATGTTTCTCAAGTAATAAGGAATTCACGGTGAAAACTATTTCGAAAATAGAGCTAAAATGAGAGAGAAATCATTAACTAAAGTTTGGAAATCAAAGTCCAAGAACTTCCAATTTACACCATTAAAATCCGAAAATTATAAGTTAAAATCACAAATTTATCAATGGAAACAAATGAGATAGGTTAGAAAATAGTTACCCAATAAATTTGTCTTGAAAAACCTTGAAATCCCTCTTGAAAATGAATCTTGGAATATTGAAAATGGAATAAACACGTCTTTTAAAAACAAAAACTGGTCAGGTAACAATAATGCTCCACGAAAATGGAAACTAATGGGATTGGTGCACTCCGCGAACACGGAGTTTAAAGAGACCTAGCCCGCTCCCCCCACACTTCAGCAAATGCATACCCTCTAGCGCAGGCATGGAGGTCTACAAAGTTTGACCTCTGTGAACACAGACCTGGAGGCGCGAACGCAGAGAGTAGTTGGGGATGCACCAGATACAACAATGAACCAGTAACACACAACATTCAAATATTAAAATTGGACCCTCGAGAATTCGTTCGATACTCTGTGAACATAAGACAAACATGGAATCTTACCAAAAATGATGATTCAGACTCAATGGAATCGTTAGATTTCGAATCTAGAACCTTCGTGGTCCCGAATCCGAGAAAGATCATTTAACTTAGTTTTGGACTCAAAAACTAAAATTTTTCACGGAATCTCTAAAAATTACAGTGAAGTCATTTCTAGCATTAGTTTCACCACCCAAAACCACTGGAATTGAAAGAATTTTGATATGATATCCCGAACTCCAAATGTTGACCAAACTCAAACCTATGATTCAAAATGAACTAAAAATGCAACTTTGGGTACAAAATTTTCATTGTAACTCTGAATTTAGTTCTGCAAGTTCTCCTAGATTAGATTTGATATTCTGGGACTGGTGGAATCGATGGAATTTAATTTTGACGCACGAAACTTAAAATAACATCAAAACTCAAAATTTCCAACTTTAAGCCTTTTATAACTCTTTCTTTTGCAAAAAATTAATTTTTTACAAGATTTTTAAAACTCGACTTTTGACTCATCTAAAAATGATTCAAAGGACCTTTTGAAAAGGATAAAGTGGTAATTAGGTCAAAATTACCAAAAATGACCTTTGAGGTCATTACATTATCCACTACTAAAAACAATGTTCATCCTCGAACACGAGATAAGGAACATATTTGAAGCCTTAAATAACTGAGGACATTTGACACACATATCGAACTTTATCTCCCAAGTAATATTGCAATTGAGTTTATGGATCCAATGGACCATCACTGAAGCGATCTCCTTAGTCCTCAACTTCTTCACATGCCTATCCAAAATGGCTACCAACTGTTCTTCATAAATCAAATTAGGGCATGACTCAATTGAATCCAAGGAAATCACATGAGACTTGTCCGCAATATAACACCAAAACATTAAAATATGAAACACAAGATAAACATAAGATAGGTTAGGTGGCAAGGCAAGTCTATAAGCCATCTTTCCAACTCTATCTAGAATCTCAGAAGGGCCGATGAACCTCGGACTGAGCTTGCCCTTCTTTTCGAATCTAATAATACCCTTCAAAGGTGAGACCTTCAACCAAACCACGTCACCAACCATTAAATTCAAGGCTCGAACCCGCCTATCAACATAGATTTTTTTGTAACTCTGGATTTGTCACGACCTGGATAGGGGGCCTAGATGTGACATGGCGAAAGAGAACCCGAAGACCCTCGATCAAGCCATCATAGTATCATTACACACCTCATCGGTTCAGAAGCGCGGAAGCTAAACAAATAACACGTAAGTTCTAAAGAATTGGGGACTTGGGACTCAAGCTATGGGGACAATAACGGGATAGCACATATCAATAATCCCTAAGGACAAGGGGAAATAGGATTCCACTATGGGGGTATACTGGGATCATGAGACTTTCAATATAAGCACATAGCCATTCACAATACCCATTATGCAAGTCATAAGCATAGTAAGAGAGTCATTATCATAAATCAAGCTAAGTAGCATCGTATTACATAACCAAATATCCAACTTACAAGCAAATGTACAAGAGTATAGATTTGTCCAATAATGCCTCTACATAGATGAGCGGGGCCTCGACAAGTTTGAGGCTCATCCTCAAGATAATGGAAAGTAATTACATGAAATAAAGTGGTAGATAGACGGTGGCTATTGCCCTTGAACAAGAGGGATCACCACTAGCAAGTCTTCAATAAGATATCAAACGTCATCCGGTAGAATGTATAGATCACCCTCGGTCCCTACATGGTTAGATCATGTAGACAAGAATATGGGTTAGCATAATTA
>JBCEWC010016434.1:0-13123 GCA_038996855.1 Solanum aculeatissimum | reverse complement strand
AAAGAATCAACATGCTTTTGTTTCATATTAATTAAAGCATTAATATTACGAGTTACAGGATCCGTAACAAAGGAATATGAAATTTCTTTTCCTTGATAATTTGCTTTAAAGCCCTTTTTATCAAGGTGAGTAAAAGGATTAATAGCATTTATAAACGGTGTACCGAGAATAATGGGAAATAAATATTTTAAATATAATATATTTAGATAATAAGTAAAAATATATTAAAAATAATAAGTATTATATAAAAAGATTACCAAGAAAGGATTTTGTGTGGATCTTCTTGAAGTATTTGATTATTAAGAAGAGTGTGGTAAATTTTAATCTTTTTATGAATATCCCAAGAGGTTATGAGATTTCTTCACGATTAGAGGATAGTTAGTGGCATATTTCTCGAATGTAGGATGATTTTGATCTCCTTGAGATATATTTTGATCTATTTATGAATACTCCAGAGTTCATGGGATATTTGAGATTTCGATGTCTTTATGAATACCCCAAAATTTTGTGGGATATCTGAGATTTTGATCTCTTTAGGAATACCCAAAAATTTGAGGGATTCATAAAGAAATTGAAATCTCAAATATCCCATGAACTCTGGGGTATTCATAAAGAGATCAAAATAGATCTCAAGGAGATCAAAATCATCCTAATACGCCACTAATGACCCTCAAATCACGGAAAAATCTCAGAAATTTTATAAGCTCCTGGGATATTGATAAAGAGATCAAAATACACCATTCTTCTTGATAATAAAATACTTCAAGAAGATCCACATAAAATTCTTTCATGGAGATCAAGCTCAAATCATCCTAGTTCAAGAAATACACCACTAATGGTCCTCGAATGACATCCTAGTTCGAGAAATACACCACTAACAGTCCTCAAATCACGGAGAAATCTTAGAAGAGAAGAATCAAGAGAGGAACAGATTTGTATCCACATTGTTTATGAATAAAATTGTGTTTATTTATATTTTATTTGTGATTGCAATTTATTTTCTATCACATTAAAATTTATTGCAAACAAACTAACATGCCTAGTGGGACCAAATCCGTCCTTCATCTCTTTTCTCACAAATCGGATCTGTAACTTTGAAACCACAAAATTGTAAAGGTGAAAAAAAATGAGTTCTCCAAACCTCGTCTTTGAGTTTTATCAAATATACACTCCAACAAGCCTTGAAGTAGGGGGCAAATTTGTAACGAACAAATTGGGACAAATTTGTCCCAATGGACATGTCGGTTTGTTTGCAACAAATTTTAAAGTAAGAGAAAATAAATTGCAATCACAAATAAAATATGAAGAAACATAATTTTATTCATAAACAATGTGGTTATAAATCTGTTTCTCCCTTGATTATTCTCTTCTAGGATATTTCCATGATTTCAGGGTCGTTAATGGCGTATTTATCAAAAGTATGATGACTTTAACCTCCTTGACCCCTATTTTATTCTCTTTATGAATATCCTCAGTATTTGTGGGATATTCAAGATGCCACTTTAAGAGAATATAATACTCTTTCTATAGGCATAAGCTAGGGTTTAGGGTAGATAGCCTTCAAGAAACCTAACTGGAATCCAACATATCTTGTAGAGTCTCATAAAATTTCATTGTCTACAAATACCCCTACTTCAAGGCTTGTCGGAGTGTAAACTCACTGAAACTCAAAGACGAGGTTTGAAGTACTCATTTTTTCACCTTTGCGATTTTGTGGTTTCAAATTTGCAGATCTGGTTCGTGAGAAAGAGATGAAGACAGATTTGGTCCCACTGGGCATGCCAATTTGTACGCAACAAATTTTAAAGTAATAAAAAATAAATTGCAAGCACAAATAAAATATGAAGAAACATAATTTCATTCATAAACAATGTAGATACAAATATGTTCCTCCCTCGATTCTTCTCTCCTTAAATTTCTCTATCATTTGATGATTATTAGTGGCGTATTTCTCGAAGGTAGAATGATTTTGACCTCCTTGAATCATATTTTGATCTCTTTATGAATACCCAAGTATTTGTGAGATATTTGAGATGTCTCTTTAAGAGAATATAATACCTTTTATATAAGCATAAACTACGGTTTAGGATAAAGTAGCCTCGAAAAAAACCTAACTGAAATCCAACATATCTTGTAAAGTCATATAGAATTTCAGTGTCTACATTGAAAAACAACCAAACAACTCTTTATGGCCAAGGTGGTTGTGGCATTATTCAATAGTTACACATAGAAACAATTGACTAAAACCTGAAAAATTCCAAAATTAATTAATTAATAATTCTTACTAGATGAAAATGTTATTCTTTCTATAAATAGAGTAAAAACATAGAAAAATCAAAACTCTAAAAGAAAAAAAGGAAGTGCTGCTCAAATTAGACCCTCTAGTCCACTTTCTACAACATTTCTAAGCTAATTACAAATGACATTTTTTTTTCCTCTTCCAAAATCAAGAAAGTACCTAACAAGTTCCTACATTTGATAAATCAAACATCATGTTGAATTTTGAATAAAAATTAGCCACCTTCATCAGTCAAAAAATTTAGCCCACCCCTTACCTACAACTATAAATTTGGCACAAGGAGAATAACCATAGCAAACATAATTTAGTTTTCATTGTTGTGCTACCCTTCTCCAAAAAAAAAATTACTAAATTTCAGTCGAAGGGGTTTCAAATTTCAAATAATGGCAAGATATTCTGACTTCATTTTAGTTCTTCTTTTGATTACTTCAATTAATTTATTCACTTGTGAAGCACGTCCTTTCAATATCTTGAAGATTCATGACCAGGGCGATATGGGGAGTTTTGATTGGTTAACATTGGGTGGTATTAAAGATGGACCTAGTCCTGGTGTTGGCCATAAATTTACAAACAGCCAAACTCTTGGAGGAATCAAGGCAGGTCCAAGTCCTGGTGAAGGACATAAAGTTGTCACTAACAATCATCAATAGTGACATGAACCACTAGGCCTTCAATTATTATTATTGATATTAAATTTTTTTCCTATTCTTTGCATTTATTGTTTTATTCTATATATGTTAGTTACCTGTACCAGTACTTATGTTGTTCGAACTCTTCAAAAATATTGATGGATGCGTGTCGGATCCTTCAAAAATAGTGTATTTTTGAAGGATCTGACATGAATACGGCAATATTTTTAGAGAGTTCGAACAACTTAGGTTATAACTATAGCAAATCATTTTAGTAAGTTAAAAGATTCCTTAGCATCTTTTAGACTATGATTGTATAATGCAAAAACAAGTGATATATATCAATAATATCTACTTCACATAATTTGGTCTTTGAGAACTTGTTTGGAGGACCGTTATGCATCATTTCATAATGTATTGTATTATATTGTATCGTAATATATTATATAATTTTGATAGATATAAAGGTTGAATGAATTGCTTCATTTTTCCTCAATACATAATACCTCACATTAGCAATCTGAAGAATAAACTTACAATATTATTTATAAAAACATATAGAACGATGTAGAGTTTTTATTTTAAAAAAAAAGATAGCTTAGAGGAAAATTATATGATTATTAAATAATAATAAATAATAAAATACGAAGTAAAAAGGGGTAAGGTAATAATATGATAACACCAAATTGATTGTTAAAAAAAATTCAAGTGGAATTGTTGGTCATTACATTGATAATAGATTTAACGATTTGAGTAACAATAAAAACTAACATTGTATTTAAAGTAATAATACCTTATAATATAATAAATTTTCAATTTGTGAATGATCATGTATTTACAAATGAAATGAATTTGATATTAAATGGATGATTTTGTATAAATAAATCAAATTAGGGGTGTTCGAAATTGAACTGTAATAGATAAGCCAGTCGCAAAATTAGTTTATTGGTATTTGGTTATCAAATAAATAATTAGAGAACGGATTAAAAATTTATAATTAATGGCTTATTGGTGTGGGGAAGATTATTCAATTTTCTTATCGGGTAAACTGTTAACCCGTTAAAAATTATCATACTTATATTTTTATTTTAGTTATATTAGGATCATTTGATATTTTGCCATAATAAATACAAATAATTATATATTTTTCTAAAATTATATATATTTTGCCTAGTCCATTTTATGGAGCTGCAATTGTTAAAGTGTTTTTAGTATTATTATTTTTTCTTTCATTACTCACTGACTCACCACATTTAAAATAAGAAGTCACTTTTTTTTATTCAAAAACAATTTGGAGATTAGAAGTTAATTAGTCAATACACCATCTAATAACCATCCGATAATTGTTAATCATTAATTGAACCAACTGATATCTTATAGGTTGACTAGCGGATTAGTAAATTTAAAAATCGATATCAGATAAGCTAAACCGTTAAGTAAAATTATCCGTCTGATTCACCCGATAAGCAGCCCTAGATCAAACATACTCTAATTATCATAGTTTTTATTAGAGTTAAACCATATAAATTTTGACTAATATTTTAAGATATATTTTTTCATTCTATTGCTATGAAAAAAAATTGCAATCAACAATACTTTTCTTATAGCTTTTGAATATCTAAATATCAAATTAACTTAATCTAATTCAACTTTAAAAGTTTGTTAAATTAATTTTTGAAAATCACAACATGTCAATTAAAAAGAGACGAGAGAAGTAAAGAGCATAGAAATTCCAAGAAGAAAGTTGGTGTCGAAATAAAAAAAAATTAGTTAAAAATGTTTAAGATTTAATATATATAAAAAAAAAAAATTGTGCATATCATATAATTTTTTGACGAATAATATTCAAGTGACCATCGTTACTAATATGAATGCTGCCCAAATTAGACTCTCCAGTCCACATTCTACAACACTTCTAACATCATTGTACTCTCACTTTGAATTTGAATAAAAAATTAGCCACCTTCATTGGTCAAACAACTAGCCCACTCCTTAACTAGTATAAATTGGCATGGGAAGAGAGTAACCATACAACTCAACTAGCAACACAATATAATTTAGTTTTCCAAAAATTATTTGATAAAATGGCAAGATTTGTGAACTTTGTTTTACTAATAGTTCTTTTGGTTACTTCACTTAATCTTTTAGTTTCTGAAGCACGTCCTCTGAATATCTTGAAGATTCATGGCCCAGGCAATACGAGAAGTTTTGATTGGTTAACATTGGGTGGTATTAAGGATGGACCTAGTCCTGGTGTTGGCCATAAGTTTACAAACACTCAAATTTTTGGAGGAATTAAGGCAGGTCCAAGCCCTGGAGAAGGACACAAAATTGTCACTAACAATCATCAATAGTGACATTAATTTTTTGGGTTACCATAATATTGCATTTGTACTTCTTTTGTCCTTTGAGTTCGGTTATTATCGATGATTTCTTTAATATTTTGATTATCATTTTATCTGTAATGACTATTGTTTAGAATTATTTATTAAATTGTTTATAATATTTCGTTACGATTTTCTTTATTTCTTTTATTGATTTTTGGACTATCTTAAATTTTTATAACATTTATTTGTTCCATTCTTTGTATATTTTCCGTTAGTTAGGCGGATTTGGAACATAAGTTTAGAAAATTTTATCAAAATTATACGTTTTATGGAACTCATACTTTTCATGCTAGCTACGCCCCCAAGCTATTTGTATCGACAATGCTAATTACAACAAACTTTGTTTTAGTAAGTTAAAAGATTTTTTATTATAATGGGAAAAGAGTAAAAAATATCAAAACTAATTGAAATGAAACAAAAATATTCATTCGTTAGATTTTGACTAAAAAATATCCCTCGTTAAATTTTTGGCTCAAAAATACCTCTCAATTATATTTTCAACTTGAAAATATCTATCTCTCTAACATAAAAGAAAAAGGGAAAAAAATACCGTTTGATTAGATTTTAATTAAAAAATGTCCCTCCCTTAAAATTTGCAAAAAAATAATCCCCCACCACCCTCCTTTTAAAGAAAATGATAGCATGTATGCTATGTGGACAAAAAACGGCACATGATCAGTCTAAACGAAACCCAAGAGATTTTCTCCTCAAATATTAAGTTCGAGAGTAGTCTTTTCATATCAAAAGAAACTATTATTTCACTTGCACATGTCTCACAAAATCGATCTCTGAATTAATGACAACTGATTCATCCTCGTTATAATCTTTTCTTCCTCCTCTAATCCATTTCTCGAGTTCAATAGGATCTAACTTTGCCAAATTCATGAACCTACGAAACTTGTATAAAAATTGTTGTACTCATGTCAGCAATGTACCACAATCAACATAAGTTATCATTTTTAAGAAAAAAATTCAATTGCAACTATAAGCAAAAGCTATTTTTTTAAATATAGTAAGAATCTGAACTACTCAAAATCTGATAAAAATTGATTTGAAAATGGGCTAAGGTTGAATTTTTAATGAAAAAGAAATATTTTAAATAATAATTTTAAAGAATCAAAGAAAAAGAAAGAAACAGAATTGATTAATAGATTTCTTGAAACAAACGAAAAGGAAATGAAAAATCAAACATAAATCATGATTTAATTTTTGGTTTTCGTTAGAGAGAAATATTTTTGAACAAAAAATATAACTGAGGAATATTTTTGAGCAAAAACTTTAACGAAGTTCCTGTTCAAAATAGATGGAAAGTACTTTTAGCCATTTTCCCTAATATAGTTTTAAGACATGATTGCCTAATTTTGCCACAACTGATATATTTGGGTAATATATATAATATCTTCATATTTGGAATGTATAATTTTGAATATTCCCAAAATTAAAAAGTCCACGTAAGCCATCTTTCTTCCTTTCTCCTTTTTTTTTCCCCCGATTCTCAAGAGAGAGGCTGGTAGCTTCGGAAGCACAGCTCGAACAACAGTACACGTGTTATCTTTCGAATTTTCAAGTCCCTTAACTCTAAATTAAATCATGTTATTGACCCCTACACTTCCACTTCCATCCATTTCAGTCCCCAAAAACTTCCCACACCTAAAATCCCCTTCACTCTTCTTAATACGATCCTCATCGTCCCCGTCAATGGACACCGCTCCACAACCGAAAAAGGTAGCCGTCTGCGGGGGTGGAGTCATCGGAGTTTGCACCGCCTACTTCCTATCCAAAAACGGAGCATCCGTCACTCTAATCGAACAATCATCCGTCGCCTGTGCCGCCTCCGGCAAAGCAGGAGGTTTCCTCGCTCTAGATTGGTGCGACGGACGTCCCGTCGCGTCACTCGCACGCGCTAGCTTCAATCTTCACCGATCACTCGCTCAAGAGCTTAATGGATCGGAATCGTACGGTTATCGTCCGCTCACTACCCTAAGTGTCTCCGTCACCGAATCATCATCATCATCATTATCATCTTCGTCGTCGTCATCGAAACGAACTGGGCCAGTTCCGTCTTGGGTCGATGGCCCAGTTAAAAGCCCACGAACAATTGGATCAACTGACAGTACGGCCCAAGTCCATCCAGAGCTGTTTACGAAAAAGCTACTGTCCAAAGCGATGGAGGATTATGGAGTTGAGCTTGTGATTGGTAAAGCGGAGAGAATAGAAATGGCGGAGGGGAAAACCAGAGGAGTTGTACTGGAAGATGGGAGAGAGATTGGTGCTGATGCAGTTGTGTTGGCACTTGGGCCATGGAGTAAGAAATTTTCTCTTTTGGGCTCGATTTTGAGGGTTTATGGCATAAAAGCCCATAGCATAGTAATGGAACCGAAAGAAGCTGATAGGATCACGCCACATGCACTGTTTCTCACTTATTATCCGGCCCAAGGTGGAAAGCCCATGGACCCGGAAGTTTATCCTCGTCCAACAGGTACTACCAATTTTTAGTATGTTTGTCAAACTCTCCAAATATATTATTACTTCTGTTGTTACGTGTGTTTTGAATAAGTTTATTTTTCACAGTAAATTTGTTTTAATATTTTGAATTATCTATTATTGTGAGTTAATAGTATTTTTAATGTAGTTTATAAATATATAATTTTATTTTTAAAAATTTGAAGATTACATGTGTAAATTCTTGATCAAAACTCTCAAAAAATGAAAAGTGTCACGTAAATAGATGTTTTTGAAGAGCTCGAACAATGTGTGTTAACACTGATTCAATGAATCATGGTGTCGTTTGCTGAAGCGTGTTAGAAAAAAATAATTCATGCATTAGTTTTGTATTTAATAGTGGTACCTATTAGTTATATACTCTTTTTGGTTTTAAGATATATATAATTAATCTATGAAAACCCATGGTATTGATAATGCAAGATGTTTTAATGTTTTAATTGCCCCTCAAAACTTTTTCTAGCTCATTATCCTTGTAATATTATCATTTGTTTTTCGTTATTAGTCGTTCTTCTTTTTTTTTCTTTCCCTTTTCCTTTTTTTCCGTATCTAGTTTATTCTGCTTATGGGTTTTTGAGACGAGAGTTTCCCGGAAACAATCTCTATACCTCTCTGAGTAGTGGTAAGGTTTACGTACATTTTTACCCTCCCCAGACCCCACTTGTGGGATTCCACTGGGTATGTTGTTGTTGTTTGTATTTTTGTTGATAAATAATTTTTTAGAATGCATTGCATGTTATTAAAAATAAAAGTCAAACAATGCCTAAGAAATAATTTCTGCATAACTAATTTCGCCGCTATTAATGCGGGCATTACTAATACGCTATGTTCTAGGTTATTCTTATACACACCTACCACACAATCCATTAGTGTATATTACAATTTACAGAGGCGGATGTAGCCTTTCTTTGGTGCTTTGCAAGGGAAGTATAACTATTTATGTAAAAATCTACTAAAAAATCTTAATATCAGATTTAGATTCATAATTTTTATGCTACAATGAACTCGATGATGAGAATTTTAGAACCTATTAAGTTAAAATTCTGGAGCCGCCCGTTGCAAGTTACATTCAAAGAATGATCTCTCATTCTATGATATTTGCCACAACAAATTAGTGTATTAGCTTAAATATAGAGTTGCTGAAATTTGGCAATTTGTGTCAAAAAGATATAGTAATGTTGTTAAAACTTGTCATTCATAGTATGGACCATTAGTAGGAAAAGGTAGTTAAACTTAGAGACAATGATGAGCTAGTTCTTTCATATGTGTATGATTTTGCATTCATGTATCTGACTATCAGCCATCGACATAATTGTGTGCTATTGCGTATTAGTGGTAGGCTCTGTTGCCAAAAATATTTCATCGGGCCAACGTTGATCCCTTTTTCTTCAATTAGTCATTGTAAATTTAGAATCTAGTTATTAGCTTTTGAAGTCGTCATTCAATTTGAACCCTTAAAATTGGATCCTGGCTTCACCTCTAATTATAAACATCTCTACTTGTCACTGAGAAGTTTTTATATTTGGGTTGGTATTATTGGCTTGATGTATGGTTTTCAAGGAAAAAAAGATGGGATTATTCCATGATTATAGGTTAAACCGTCATGTATGTTATTGTTGATGTGATAGTTCACGACATACATGAGTGATGCATCCATTTTTTGAGTTTGTATACGTGATTCATGAATTCGACGAGTCCTATAACATATACCAACCTACAAATTCTTCACCATGTCGAAAGATGTAGAATGATCCCTATCAGTTATTGCTTAGTTCTGTTTCCAAGTGAGCTGCCTGATATTGAAATGAAAGTGTTTCTCTCTACATCTATGAGGTAGTGGTAAGGTTTGCGTACATATTAATCCTCCTCAGATCCCACTTGTGGGATTCCACTGGATATGTTGTTGTTGTTGTTATTTCCAACGGTATCATAACAAATATCTCATTTTCGTTTTTCCTTTGTGTATAATAATTCAAAACAGGATTTTAATGGATCACATGTCGAGTTATAATGTGACGTTTTTCATATCCTTCAGGGGAAGTTTATATATGTGGAATGTCAGCTCAAGCAGAGGTTCCAGACGATCCTGAGCAGATAACTCCGGCTCCTGAATCAATAAACGCGCTTAAGAGAGTGGCTGCTAGTGTTTCAAGCCATTTAGTAGAAGGGGAAGCAGATGTGAAGGCTGAACAAGCGTGCATCCTACCTTGCAGTGAAGATGATGTGCCGATCATCGGAGAAGTTCCTGGTATAAAAGGCTGTTATGTGGCAACTGGACATAGCTGTTGGGGAATTCTCAATGGTCCTGCCACTGGTGCAGCTATGGCTGAACTCATTCTGGATGGACATGCTAGCATAGTTGATCTTAGTCGATTTAACCCCGCAAGATTTGCTAGTACACAAATCGTCTAAAAGAGGAAAGATGGCTTCATATACTTGGCACTGCAACAAGCAAAGAGGTAATTTCTTGAATCAAGAACGTGTACCTTTTTTTTTTAAGTGTGCTGGAACTATTGCTTAGATGTTGACAGAAACAAGAGGTCATAATTACATTTCATCATTGGCACAGTAAATATCGAGTCTGTTCAAGAAAATAAGGTTCTACTTAGGGGCGAGGAGCCAAAATTTGAAGTTTATGGGTTCAAAAATTCTAATTCTTTTAAATTGATAAGTTATAAATCAATAATTTCTTATATATTCAATGAATTTGTTACTACGAATTTAGAGTTCAAACCAAAGTTATTGAGTTTGACCGAACCTGTAGGCTGTAACTAACACATGGGCTCCGCCCTGGCTCTAGACACAAAACATGTGGATGTACTGATTGTGACCTGGGACATCTTTAGCAGAATGTTAGCTTCTCCGTTCCATTTTACATGATACACTGCAATATTAGGGTCTTTCAAAAATAACCTCTTTACCTTCATGAAGTAATTGTAAGGTCTGCGTACATTTTACCTCAATAGACTTCACTTGTAAAATTTTATTTGCTTTGTTGTTGTTGACACACTTCTATATCTGAAGTCACTTAACTTTAACTTCTCATTTTATCGTTGATGACATGCTTTTATATCAGAGAAATATCGTTACAAGTTCAGATCACAACTTATAAGGTAACGGTATCCTTCCCTTTGTCTTGAAAAATGAAATAGAAAAATGACTAGAATTAATAATAAGTATAAATTAGGAGTTAAGTATAAAATTATCTCTTGATTTCATAATGTGGGAAAAATATTACTCCTTCCATCTCAAAATAATTGAATTTTTGAGGTTTTTTTCAATGTTCAAAATAGATAAATTTTTGAAACTTTTTCCATGTGTAACCATTCATTTATTAAAATTTTATATTTGCTAAAAAGTATGGTATAAATTTTGTCTTTGAATATTTTTCTTAATATGTGTGTATTACCTCACAAATTCAATTAAAATAAAACAAAAAAAATATTAAATATTTCTCTTGTTGTCAACTTTTCTTTACGAGTTTCCATGCTTCTAGTTTAATTATTAAAATTTTTTATTAAATTCTAGAAAATACACATATACCAAATGCAATATTCTTTAAGACCGTTGAAAATCTTACGAAAAATAAATAAAGATTGATAGCTTTGGGCTAATTTTTTTTTTTTTTAACTTAACACCCACAATTCTATTGAAATTGGTCTAAATTTAATAAAATTATATGACTAATTGAGTTAAAGTAGAATAAAAGAAATATTGTTTTAAATATTTTTATAAAAATATTCTTACTGAAGTAGATACGTCGATGAAAACATGTCTGCTTCAATTTTAAACTATCTTATATAAGACAATACTAGGGTTGGTGTGCTCGTGCTGAGCACGGGCTCAATCTCACAGTATATATTAAGTTTATTGTAATAAATAAAATTTATATTAAATTAAATAAAAGAGTTCTTTCTTATATGTTGTATCAATTTTTTTTATCAAATAAATACGATATATTTTTAAAGCTTAAAAAATATTTAAAGGTTTTTTGCCCTAGAAAATTTGAAACTTGAGATGTTGGCAAGTGATGAATTGAAGTTTTTTTAAAAAAAATAAAACAGGCTAGAATTTAGAAATTGGAGTTCCCGAGGTGGTAGGTCTCTGAGTATTTCACATTTATTATTTTTATGTCTCAATTGATGTGAGATAGATAGAATTTAAAAAGTTAATTAAATATTAATATGACTTTTAAATATTTTAAATTATTAATTATTGTGAATTATAATATTTTTTACGTAATTTTTAAATAATATATATTACTCCTTCTGTCTCAATTTATGTTGCACTGCTAAAATTGCAAAAGTCGAGATTTTTATCTCTTTTAATTTTTAAATTATTGTGATTTATATTACGTTTACGTTATTTTAAACAATATAAGTTATTCATCTATCCTTATTTATGTGACACTAATTGAAGTATTAATTTAACTTTCTTTTAAATATTTTAACTTGTTAATTCTTGTGATTTATATGTTTTTTATTTAATTTTCGTATGTAAAAATATTAGTTAATTATCTAGATGTACAATGTAATTTTCTAATTAAATAATACATGTCACCTCTTTTGTCCTATTTTACGTGATGTCGATAGATTAATTTCAATAATCAATTGAATTTTTTATTTGTTTTTAAAATATTTTAAGTTGTCGACTATCATGATTTATGATATTTTTTATGTTTTTACGCAATATGTTTTTAAAAGTATTTTAAATTGTCAAATATCATGATTAATAATATTTTTTACGCTATTTTTAAATGTATAAAATACTACAAATAAGATAAATAAATTTAGAGATTGAGGATAGATGTGATACTTTTTAAAGATAAGTGATTTTTTTGAAAATTTAAAGTAAAATATCCTTTGAAAAAACCCAAAATAACCCTAACTCTAGTTCATAGGGAGTTCAACTCTCCTTTTTAAATAAAGAATTAATGGGTTAATTATTACTATTATTTTTTATAAATATGTCATATTACATAAGTCAACTAAGGAATAAATGATAATAATTGATAGCTTTTAAAAAGTATTTTTTAAAGTGTCGAAATTTAGTTGAAAAATAAGTAATTATATATTTGGATAAAGTGTTGTAATTAAAAAAAATTATTGATGTGTTTGACACATAAGTATTATTAAGTATTTTTTTAATTAAAAATGTCTAAAATATCCTTTAAGTTGTTAACATTATAAAAATTGATTACTTTAAGATTTTTTTGTCTAAAAAATAAAGTAAAGTAAAATAAATTTATATTTTAATTTAATATTAATATAAACTTATTATTTATGTAAATTTTATATACACAATTT
>JBCEWC010016433.1:0-13123 GCA_038996855.1 Solanum aculeatissimum | reverse complement strand
ATGAGTGATAATAACATTGCTTATACTTGTGAATATTGTATGCTTTACACAATAAATTAAATAATTTTTTTTATATAGATAAAATTACTTGTTATGTAGTTTGGATAGAAAACTTTGTGATTCAATGGAGAGAAGGTGGACCATATAATTCAAAAATTAGAATATGTACGCAATGATTTTTTCATATTTTATGATTAAAATAAATAACAATAATTATTGCTAATTCTAAACTTGTAGATGCTTGGGGGAGAAAATAGAAGCTTAAAATTATGGGAGAAAATCGCAATAGAAAAAGATGTCCTTAAGGGGAATTGATCCCACAACCTCACTGTTACAAAAAGACTCAGCATCCACTTAATAACCAACAAGCTACATCCAATAGTTATGCATTAGGTGCTTACTCATTATTTATATAGATTTTGTAGTACTTTTTATACACATATATACATTTTACGTCGGGGTCAATGGGTGCTCGAGCACCCACAAAATTGTATGTGGGTCCGCCCCTGAGTCAAAAAACACTCCTAATTAATTTTTTCTTAAAGGTTGGGTCAAACCTTAACATGATAAATAATAAATTGGCACTGAGAGAGTAATACACATAAATTAAGTGTAAAATTAGGCCATTAGATGCACAACTAAGTAGGATAATAAACAAATATATTATGTAATGCCGAGAAGAAGTAATATCGATAATATCTAAAAAATAAACAGTAGTGATTATTAGAAATTATGGTAAAATAAGTTGTGTAATTGTGTAAATTGGATTCAAGTAGTAACACGAAAGAAATAAAGAAGAGAGTTTTCCTAAAGTCCTGTAGCCTCTCGAAGAAAAGTAAAGGTGTCCCCGTACCGTTTCGCAAGATTCTACTAGACTTGTCCTTGTGTGATGAGATTCGATATTGTATCCACGTTTGAGAAATCAACTAGTTTATTACCTTGAACACTTGGGTTAAACATTGATAAGAAAAATTTTAGTGATGGATCTTTGGTATGACTAATGCGTAGGTGGTGAAATGTATCTCAAGAATTTAAAATAAGAATTGGTGATTTATAATAAGTTCCAAGGGAGTGAATCAATATTGAAATGATAAGATTATGGATAAATAAAGTCCCAACGAGTAACTTGGGGAAGACAATGAAGGATTTTAATGGGAGAGTGCGTATAAAAACTGGGTCAGTCCTTTGGATTCTATTGGTATAATTGGGTTTAAAGTATCATGTCGATGACAAGGTTGGCCAAGATGATGACAATGGCTACTGAGCATAATGATAATAAGAATTCGTGATGGATTATGATCAGGATGCAATCATATGATAAGAATTTTTTATTAAATGAATTCGATGTGGTAATAGTGACTTGTGAATTTTTAAAGTTATGAATTACTATTATTTGATGAGTAATGTGATCGTATGAAAAGATGTAGAATGTGTTGAGACATTGCTCGAATAGAATTTAAAGAAAGAAAAAGGCTAAAGTAAAAAAAAAAGAATGAAAATAGTGAAATGTAGG
Organism: Solanum aculeatissimum; assembly: GCA_038996855.1. Taxonomy (NCBI): domain Eukaryota; kingdom Viridiplantae; phylum Streptophyta; class Magnoliopsida; order Solanales; family Solanaceae; genus Solanum; species Solanum aculeatissimum. Next base: position 11,610 of record JBCEWC010016433.1, on the reverse strand, counting down.
TTGACTTTTAAAAAGATACAAAGACATTCACTCTGGTCGTAAAGGTCAAAGATGTATCTTCCGAGAGAATAGAGAATTGAATTCTGAGATACGTGGTTTCATTTATTTTGCTTTGGTTATAGTAATAATATTACGTATCATTGATTTGGGTTAGAAAACTATTGGGTAATATTAAAAAAATCTATTTATGTGCGACTTGGACATGGTGATAAGCTCTTTTTGTGATTTTGAGTATAGTAATTAGTACATTGAAATTCTTATAAAGGGTGTGGTAAGTTCGATAAAGAGGTGACCAATTATAAGTTAAAATACATGAATTCATAAAGATCTTCATGGTATGAATTAGTGTTGACAGATAAGAGAAATTGATTTATATGATTGGAGTTAGAATTCAAGTTATTCATAGCGAGTTTATGTTCATGATAGTATATTTTGTCAAGTTATGAGTTGGTAAAGTATGAAGTGATCGAATTGCATGGGATGTTGAACATTTGAAAGGACTTATGCATGATTTGGATTGTAAGGTTAGTTACTTTTACCTATTAAAGGACCTAAGGAAGAGTTATATTTAAAGTTTTCGTTTAAAGGTTGAAAGAAAAAAAATCATAAGTTATTGGTTTAAAGGATATGATTGACGGGAAAGTTAGTTAAAGGAATAAAAATTAAATATATTGAACAGTTTAAGGCATTTGAAATTGACGTTATAAAAGGAATATTAGAAAGGTGAAGGAATAGATATCTCGTATAGATCTTTCGTTCGAAGTTGAAGGTGATGGATTTTCACCTTTGAGTTTAGACATGATCATATAGTGTGAACTGAGTCGGCACAAACTTATTAGGGGTTTATCCATAATTGTTTTTATGAAGAATGAATTTAATTCAACTGATGAATAGTGATGTGAGGAAGTTGTTGCATTTATTTCAATTTGAATTATGGGAATTATGGTAGATGGCCTATGAGGGAACTACAGTATGGACCTAAAGTTTTACATGATTATTAAGGATTTTGAGGCAATTAAAACTATTCTATTGTTGAGACTACACATATTATTGTAATGTTCTCTCGATAAAGTTGCTTTAGAGCAATTGAAGTTTTTCATTAATTCTATAAGTGACATTTTGATCAAAATAAATAAATAAATATAGAAGAGTTGTCATGAATACTTATAGTTGTCCGACAATCTTAAAAATCATCTCATTATTGAAGTCATATTTTGGCTATATATGATGGAATGTGGGACCTGTTGAGTCTAGATCTATCGCTCTTAAAAGTTATTTACAGTCGCTGCTATTGATCTATTGTTTTTTGTTTTGGTGTTGGTGGAGGTTCTATAGGTTTGAATTTATCGCTTGCTAAGTGGTTGCTCGATCATTTCCTTCGTTGAGTTAGAAAAATTCAATATTTTTATGATGAGTATCCAATGTCCAAAGATGAAATTTTATGACTTAAGATCGTAAGAAGAGTTGATGGCAAGAATGAAATCTTAATGAGATCTGTGATGATTTTTGCATGATGAGTGAGGGATGATTGGTTCTGGTTCAGTCCTTGTGATCAAATGAGTTTTGGTCTGATTGGGTTCATGTGTTAATCTGTGACTTAAAAATTATTTTTGATTGTAAATCTGTCAAAATTTGATTGAAAAGTTCAGTTCTTAGTAGTTGATCTTGATGGAATGGTCTTCAAGAGGAGCTTACTTTGAAAGATGAATACTGACTTTAAAGATCATAACTTAGGATTTTGGTAATGTCTATTATTCTACCTTTTCTTCTTTATGTTCGAGGACAAACATGGTTTTTAGTGGTGGATAATGTAATGACCCGTGAGGTCATTTTAAAAAAGAAATTCTCTCTTTTTCATAAAAGATATGTTTCATAAATTTAAATTGAAAATTTTAGACTATTGAGTATTTATGGTTATTTAGTTGACAGACAATTTTAGATAATTAATTTAATTGATGGATTAAATTGATAATTTATTTAATATTTTATATCACTTGTTTTATATTTATTCAAATAAAACTAATAAAGTTTGTTACTTTTAGTACTCATTAAATTATAAAAGAAAAAGAAAAACAAAAGGAACTAAACTATTAAATATTAAAAATAAAATAAGAAGAAGAAGGAATTAAAAAAAAAGGAAAAGAAAAAAAAAACATAAAAGGTTGTTGCCTAAGCAGCAACCTAGAAAACAAAAGAAACAGAAACCAACGACAACGAAAACAAGAACGACGACGAAAAGAAAAAAAACGTGCGAAGAGAAAAATAAAGAAAAAGAAGAGAAGAAAAATTAGAATTTTCATCCTAAATCATCAAGGTAATTGTTATCGTCCTTTCTATTAAATTTTCATGAGATTATGAATAGATTTTTAGGGTAGAAACGTGTACAAATTATAAAAATATAGCCTAGGGCACTTAGAATAGAATTTTGATTTGGGGGTCGAATAGCGATCCGTTTTACCTGAAATTTGACGTACAAGTTTATTTTATTATGGGTAAATTTATTTTAAAAGAAATTTTCAGATTCGAATTCAAGGGCTCGGGGTGACTTTTTTACCTGATTTTTGAACCGAAAAATAAATATAGCAATATGGGTGTCATTGAATTCGTATTCTTACGTAGATTATATATTTGAATAGATTTTAACCATCCGGAAGCATCATGAAAGGCTCAAATTTTGGAGCGATAATTTGATTAATTGAGGCAAGTGAATTTCTCGACTCTTGTTAAGTATATAGATACGTGTATTTTCCTTGTTATTTGTGTTTAAAGTAAGGGGACTTGGTGATAGATTGAATGGTGCTTGTTGAATAACTTTGATGATGAAAAAGGGATAATAAAAGGCAGCTTGCTTATATATTGATATTTGATATGTCGAGAATGATTTGAAAGGGTTATAAATTTATTGTTGATGTTGTATCTTGCTTATGTTGTTGTAAATTGAGCATTGTTGAAAAATTGGCATCTCCTCATTATCTATGTGAACATGTCTAATTGAATTTATTCTGAGGCAAGATTGTGACAAAGGTTATGTGAATTGAGAAAGATTGAGAAACTAAGAAGATGTACCATTTCGAGGGATGTGTCGCACGCCACGACAGATACTATGATTTGAGGATTATGTCGCACGCCACGACGGATACTATGATTCGAAGGTCGTGTCACAAACCTCGACGGATACTATGATTCGAGGGTCATATCGCACGCCGTAACGGATACTATGATTCGAGGATCGTGTCACACGCCGCGACGGATGCATGGACTAAAAGTCCCCCATGGGTCCCGAACTGAGAGACAGCGGGTGTGTATTACTAGGGCAGACATGCATCATTATGCTTGACATTGCATTGCATTGCATTATGCATCTTTATCATTTATGAACTTGTGAGTGCCTATTTATGGAACTTGTGATGGATAAGCTTGATCCTTATGTTGTTGATCTATAAATATTGGTGTGGATATCAGCTATATGCTATGTACATTGTGAATTATTAGATTGGGATGATTTTTATGCAGGTTGTAGTTGTGGAGGTTTGGTTGGGGAGTTAGGAGTACTCGTATTCTATATTACTTGACTATGGTTTAGGAGTTCGCTTGTTGAGTACCGTGTATTTGGTACTCACCCCTTATTTCTACATTTTTGTAGGTTATATGCTCAGATATTTATGATACTCTCTCTTCTCTTCTTATCCGAGGCCTTCTATGGAGATTAGTGAGGTAGTTATCTGTCATTTCAGCAAGTTCTCCTTCTCCTATTTATGATCTTGTTCTACTTTAGAGACAACATCATTTAAGACTTGTATTTTCTTTCAAATATATTGTAACATATTAGAGGCTTGTGCACGTGACAACCAGGTTTTGGGGATTTTTAATTAAGTTGACTTATTATCCGCAGTTAAACTTTTATTTTATTATTTCTTCTGCATTTTATGGTTGTAATTGGATTTTTGGCTGACTTGTCTTAATGGGATAAGACGAGTGCCATCATACCCATTTTTGGGTCGTGACAATTATGATCAGCTCATAAGTGATGATTGTTGGTTAGGGAAACCCTCAATAGGATATGATAGTACTCTAATGATTGGATTGGATTGTGTATGATTGGTCTATGTCTAAATCATATTTTTACTTTAGAGTTATGACATTCTAATTGAGATCTTTATCTTCCTTATTTGAGATTTATCTGAGATGATGATATTCTACTTTGATGCACATTTCATTCTGCAATATTACATACTTATACATTTCATGTAGTGATATCCATTTGGACCTTCATCTTTTTATGATACAATTATCGGTGTTATAGATCGTCAATAGGTGTTTCATTGAGGATTAGATTCATAATCAGCTTTGGTAGGTCCTACCCTATATTCGGAGGATACCATTTCTATCATCTTGATTTTTGTGCTTAGTACTTTTATTTTGATTTGAGGTAGCCATGAACATATCATGAGCACCATCTAAATAGTAGAGATGGAGGCTTCATCGACTAGATACTGATCGATGATTTGGATTTTGTCTTTTGACTAGCTACTTTTATATTAGTCTTATGATTAGAGGAGTTTGATTTGTTGGCCTATGGACCTTATTCATTGAGTTAGATTTTTTATTGAGATAGTCCACTAAAATGTGTCATATTTTATATTAAGTCTTCCTCTAATTTACGTGAATGAATGAAGTGTGATCAAGCCAAATGATTTACTTAGAAGCCAATAATGGTTTTCGAGTGCTATCCACACCAAGGGTACCTTTCCAGGGCATAACAGTCACAATCGTAGCCCACACCGAGGTCTTGTTATAATTATGGGGACCCTAGACATATGATTAGATAGTGTCCTTTATAGACTTATTTTAGACCACGCGATACTTATTTGGCAGCCCTAGTTAGAGATTCAGTATCTATAGCTAGAGGTTCAACCCCATAGATCAGGGGGTGTGGTAAAGCTCAGTTAGGTAGAGGTGATCGTGCTCTTGGTTGAGGTTCCAGTGATATGTTAGTTTAGCAGGGTAATAGAGGCACAGTTCAGTCGAGTGGAGATCGTGATGCCCATTGTTATGCTTTTCTAGGAGGCCTGACGCAGAGGCTTTGGATGCAGTTATCACAAGTATTATCCTAGTTTGTCATCGACTTGCATCTGTGTTGTTTGATCCTAGATCTACTTATTCATATGTCTACATATTTCTCCTCTAGGTTTGACTTATTATGTGATTGTGTATTTGTGCCTGTACGTGTTTCTATTTTAGTATGAGATTCCTTAGTGGTATATTACGTGTACCAATTTTGTCTTATGTCTTTGGAGGGTTATGATACTTGGGTAGGCGTAATCATTCTTGATATGGTAGATTTTGATGTCATTTTGGGTATGGATTGGCTTTCTTTGTATCATGTTTTTGTTAATACTTATGCTAAGACAGTCACTTTAGTCATGCCTAGTAGGCTGAGGGTTGAGTGGAAGGTTCGTGTAGTTCTTATCCTAGCAAGGTTATATCATGTATTAGGGCTCAAAAGTTGATTGATAGAGGTTTCCTATCCTACTTGGATTTTATTCGTGATACTAGTGTTGATTCACCTTTGATAGAGAATATCCCTGTGGTTTGAGAGCTTATGGATGTATTGATATTCCAAGAGTTCCACTGGATTAGGACATTGACTTTACTATTGTTGTTGAGTTGGCCACTAAGCCTTATTTTGTTCCTCCTTATCGTATGGATCTTGTAGAGATGAAGAAGTTGAAAAATTAGCTCAGGTTTTATTTAGTAAGGGGTTCATTCATCCTAATGTTTCCCTGTGGGGTTCTCTAGTTCTAATTATGAAGAAGAAGGATGGGTTTATGAGGATGTGCATTGACTATAGACAAATGAATAAGGTGACTATCAAAAACAAATACCCTCTTCCCAGGATTGTGGTTTATTTGACCAACTCTAGGGTGCAGCAGTATTCTCAAGATTGATTTGAGATTTGAGTATCACCAGTTGAGGACTATACCATCGAATGTCCCTAAGACTGGTTTTTGGATGAGATATGATCACTATGAGTTTCTAGTTATGTTATTTGGGTTGACCAATGCACCTACAACATTCATGGAGCTAATGAATGAGGTGTTCTAGACTTATTTGGACTCTTTCATGATTGTATTTATTAATAATATCTTGGTCTATTCCAAGACTGAGACTGACCATGTTAGGCATTTGAAGGTCGTGCTCTAGAGGCTCATAGAGGAGAGGCTTTATCCTAAGTTCTCTAAGTGCAAATTTTGGCTCAGTTCTGTAGCATTTTTCGGGGTATTTGGTATCCAAGAAGGGCATCAAGGTTGATCTGGTGAAGGTTAAGGTTGTTAGAGGGTGGACTAGACCTACTTCCATTATAGAGATTTATAGTTGCATGGGTTTTGTAGGGTACTGTCTGTGTTTTGTTTGGGTTTTCTCTTCTATAATGTCCCCATTGAGCAGAATTACCCAGAAGAATATGGCATTTGATTGGTTGAATAAGTGTGAGGAGAGTTTCCAAAAGCTCAAGGATTTGTTGACTACTACACCTGTTTTGACCTTGTTTGAGGAGGGTGTTGATATCATTGTGTGTCGTGATGCGTCAGGTGTTTGGTTAGGAGGCCTATGCCTTAAAGCAATTGAAGACTCATGAGAAGAGTTATCCTACCCATGGCCTAGAGTTGGCAATTGTTACCTTTGTTTTGAAGTTGTGGCGGCATTATTTGTGTGGGGTTCATTGTGAGATATTTATCAATCACCACAACTTACAGTACATCTTTAGCTAGAAGGACTTGAATTTGAGGAAGAGGAGGTGGATTGAGCTCTTAAAGCATTATGACTTGTCTATTCTATAGCATCCGGGAAAAGCCTATATAGTGGTTGATGCTTTGAGTGGGAAGGCTTCTAGTATAAGGAGCCTTGCAACCATCCGAGTTAAGGAGTAACCCTTGGATAGAGATGTTCAAAAATTAGTCAATGGATTGGTGAGACTACAACATTTTTATGAGGGTGGTGTGCTTTCTTTCTCAAAGGCCCACTCTTCTTTGATGGATCAGATCTGTGAGCGGTAGTTTGAGGATGAGAAGTTGTGTCTCATTTGATCCAAGGTGACTAGAGGTGAGGCCAAGGAGGTCATGCTTGATGATGATGGTGTTTTGAGGATTGGGGGTCGGACTTTTGTGATAAAGGTGAGTGACTTGATCAGATTAATACTTAAGGAGGCTCATTATGCTAGATATTTCATCCACCAGAGAGCAGCAAAGATGTGTCATGACTTGAGTCAACACTATTGGTAGTGTGGTATGAAAAAGGACATTGTCGAGTTTGTGTTCAAGTGTTTTACATGCCAACAGGTTAAGTGAGTTCCAGATTAAAACAAATTCATCAAAATAGAACCAATTTTTTAATAAAACAAAAAGGAACTAATTATGTTATAAACATTGGTTTAATAAGCAATTGGGCTCATTTGGGATTTACACCGAGGCGACACACTCACAGAATATCTTATTGGAAAAACTGCACGAATATACACTTTAAGATCTTATATTATCAACCATGTCAACTCTTAAGAATATTTACAAATTTAAGTTTTATATTTACATCTATGTCAACTGTTGGGATTTGACAACACATTTATTACTTTTTAAACTTCCAAAGTATCTTAATTTTTTTCCTTTTTACTGCAAAGGTTGGTTATTTTTCATTTAAATTCTCTTTAGAGTTATTATGTCAAAATTTTTATTTTTCTTTTTTCCTTTTTTTACTGCAAAGATTGGTGAATGAGCACATTCAGTTTTTTGGTGCATTGGTTGGTATCAAATTTTGTGAAACTTAGTCACATTCTATGGTAAAAAAATATTAATTGGTGATTGATGAAAGTTAAAAGTGTTAGCATGATTGGTTTATTTTTTTTTAAAAAAATTCTTTTACATCATTTAAGACATTGTACTTGTTTTTTGAAGGGATTTTTTTAACAAAGAATGGGTGTTGTTAAACTTGGTAAATGAGCACATTCAGTTTTTTGGTAAAACAATTGGTGTTAAAATTGGTAAAACCTAAAATGGTTGATACTTGGTTTGATGGATTAGAACTTTCAATTTTTTTAGTTGAAAAATTGATGTTAGATTTGGTGAAACTTATAAAATTAAAAAAAAACCGTGGATTAGTACGAAGTGATTACTGATGGTGTTTAAAAGTGATAGCATGATTGATTTTTTTAATTTAAATTTATTTTAGAGTTATTATGACAATGAAATTTTTCTTATAAAGGTTTATTTTTCAGCAGATAAATGGTTATTGTTGGGGTTGCTGAATTAGAACTTTCAATTTTTTGATTAAAAAATTGGTGTTTAGTTTGGTGAATGTTAAAAAAAATCTATGTCTCGTGCAACAATGAAAAAAATAGTGTTGAAGTATGTTTTTATATTTTTTATTTGTATTTCAATTAAAAATAGAGTATATCTTTCTTTTTTTTGTGTTTTCCCCATGTATGAGAGAGACAAAACTCATTGATTAAACAAATCCCTTAATTAATACCCTTTTTTCCGTGTACTATATTTTTCTTTTTTTTCTTTGTTTTTTTTTCTTTTTTTTCTCTTTTTCTTTTTTTGGTATTTCCCCATGCATGTATATTTTGGTTTAAAAAGTATTGACTTTTGATTGTAAATAAAGTTTATTGACACATTCATGTAATTTAATGTCTTAAAGCGTATAGGGATGTTTTTCCTATCTAATTTAACTTTGAGGCTTATATCCATTAGGATACACCCTACCTGGACGTACAAACCGACCTATAAACTGAACCAAAAAAAAATTTTATTGGTTTATTGTTATCTGGTTATTGGGTTAACGAGTTTTTAATGGTTTTACAAAAATAAATTATCGGGTTATCGGTTCGGTTTCAACTTTTAGTATTGAGTTATTGGGTAAACTAATAAACCATTAACACTAAAATTATGTACTACTTTATCTCTTCATAAATATTAAATATTAATAATTTAATATCACTTGTACTAAATCGATACTCGTAAGTCATGTATTTTCTTGGTTTCCAATGTATAACCCTTTTGTTGGAAACTAAATTAGAATCTAAGGTCAAATATTGCATATTATTAAGTTTAGGTGCTCAATTAATTTGTTTATTTTGTTGTATCTCATCGTATTGCATCACATTGTTAGAAAAGTCATATATTTGTTTTATAAGTATTTTCTTATTGGGTAATTCGAAAATCGAACCGTTAAGGACCAAAAATCAATAAACCAGAAACTAAAAAATATCTTATTAGTTTGCTATTGGTTTAGCATATTTAAAAATTGAAAATCGATAAACTCAACCGATAATACATAAAACCGAACCGACCAATGCACACCCCTAGTTACAAATTATAATTAGAAGGGAAAAGGGTCAAAAATGCTCTTGTACTATCAAAAAGGATAAAAACAAATCTTTTATTTGTACTTTGGGTCATTTATGCCCTTATACTATCAGAACTGAGTCACAAATGTCCTGATTTAAACAATACTAACGGAAAAAGGTCACAAATACCCTTGATATATACTTTGGTCCAAAAATATCTTTGTCAATGATAATTTGATCCAAAAATGTCCTTATTATTACCAAATGAGTCAGAAAATGTCCTTCTTTAAATGGATATATATATATATATATATATTCTTCTCAAACATATTGTGTTCCTAATAAAAATATTACTTTTAAAGAATTTTTATCTTATTTTATTTTTTTAAAATCACATTAACTAATAAAAATGTAAGAAAATAATTTTTTTTAATCTCATTTTATCAATTAAAATAGAACATCGTACCCCTGTAACAAATAATATATGTCATAAATATAATATCATAATAAACCAAACATTAATTTTTATTTAGGTAACAATAAAAATAGTAATTATAATAAAGCAAAAAAAAATTAATTTGTTTCTCGAATTGAAGTAGGATAAATATTTACTAATAAAAAAATAAAAATCATGTGTTTAAAAATAGAATAAATAATAAATTTATTTGAAAAGGGGCATTTTTGACCCATTAAATAACAATAAGGGAATTTTTGGTCCAAAGCATTGATGATAAGGGCATTTTTTAGCCAAACTATAAATGAAGGGCATTTATAGTATTTAATCTCATTTTATCAATTAAAATATAACATCGTACCTGTTGACACCCAATTTTGGCCCAACACTTCTAAAATTCATGCTTTTTATGTTGATATTTTAAATAGTTTAAGCTACATTTTTTGACGATTTCAAATTAATGTTTTGATAATTACTCTTTTTTTTAAAATTTTAGAATTTTAATTAGTTTGATTTTATAATTTTTACATAGTCTAATAATCTATTTATTTATTTGATTTTATTATTGTTATTATTTTTACACAGATAAATTATACACATATATATTTTTGGACCCTTAGTTTAGCCCATTAGGTTTTGAGGTTGTGTATAAATACTACATTGTTGCCATGATTGAAAAGAGTAGGCATTTTAATTTGAAAAAAATAAAATAATAAAAATCAAATTTCATCTTCTTCTTTCTTCTCTAATGCCTCGCCGGAATCCGGCCACCTCGCATGAAAACCCCCGCGAACAGCCCCTGCCCGTCACCCCTTAACCTCGTCGTCACAGCAGCCCCGTCAACCCCTCTCTCTCCGTCGCTCCTTCTCCGTCAAATAGCAGCCGCGACCCTTCATCTTCGCCATCTCCAGCGAACCCCGCTACCCCTCTGTCCCTCGCTCCGTCCAGCCAACCCTCATTAGAACCACACCCAGATCTCGCCTGAAACCCGTTCACCCACCTCCTTCACCAAACCAGACACCGCCACCGGAGTTTGAACACTCCGGTCAGCGACCCTCCATCTCCATTTTCGTCCAACAGTTCCGAAACCACCATTAGGCCACCGAAAAATCCCAAAACCCTTCCCATAACAGCCACAAACCACCACGGAAAAACTCAAAAACCACCATTCAAACCCGAACAACCACTATCAGACCTGAACCCCCTCTGCCCTCTCATCTCTCCGGCGACACCCCACCACAACCCCACATCGTCGACCATCTGTTCTCCCTCTCCTCACACAGACACCGAACCGCACAACAACATCACCAAATCGCGACCTTCGCGCCACCACAAAACACCCATCAGCCGCCAACAGCCGCAAAACCAACACAAATCAGCCGTGACAGCCACCGGAAACCATCGCGGAACAACACTAAACGACCTCCACCGCAGCAGCAGCAAAAAACCAAATCAAGTTCCAACACAACAGTAGGAAAGTTCAACAAAAACTGGTGACCCTTTTCTTTTACTTTTGTATATATTAATTACCTTACTTTTATTTTTATATTTTTTATTATTAATCTATTCATGTTGATGTTGATGTTGATGTTTTGATTTGATTACTAACTACCCTCTTTCTTTTGTCTATTTCTTTCTGTGATTGTTGACTATTTGTTAATGTTTTATTTATTTATTTTCAATGTTTTTTTTACTAATCTATTAATATTACATGTTTTGTTATTATATAATTTTCTTGCTGTATTTGTTTGTGAGTACCGTATTAGTCACGGTCTCTTTTAGTTTTGTTGGATTATCTTCTGGAAAAAAAAAGTTG
>JBCEWC010016432.1:0-13124 GCA_038996855.1 Solanum aculeatissimum | reverse complement strand
CTTTTTTTGTATGGGGGTGGGGTGAATGGGGGGCAGGGGACTGAGGGGATGGGGCCATGGGGTGGGGTAAAAAAATAAAATTTTTAAAATTTAAATTTTTTGTAAAAATAAAATTTAAATTTTTTTGTATGAGGTGGGGGGCGTTTGGGTTGGGGGAGGGGGTGGGCGGGGACTGGAGGGATGGGGGCGTGGGGTGGAGTTAAAAAATTAAAATTTTCAAAATTAAAATTTTTTGTAAAAACAAATTTTTAATTTTTTTGTATGGTGGGCGGGGGGAGGGGCTGGGGGCACTGGGTGGAATAAAAAATTTAAATTTTTTTTCAAATTAATATTTTTGGGGGGGTGTGGGGAGAATTGGGTGGGTTGGAATAAAAATGGAAGAAAAAAAAAATTTTCAAAATGTGAAATTCTCTTCAAAAATAAACTTTTAATCTCATTTTATTTTTAAAATAATAATTGTTTTTTTTGGAGGGGAAGGGGAGCGTGGTATGGATAGAATAAAAAAAGTCAATTTGAAATTAGATAAGAGTTTTGAAAAATGTTTTTCTTAATTTTTGGAAGGAAGTCATTTTCCTTAAATTTCAGGAAAATGAGTTGATTTGGAAAACATTTTCCAAACATTTAAGCCAACTAAACATGAAAATATTTGGGAAAATATTTTCCTCCATACCAAATACACCCTAAAGGGAAAAGCTTTCGTAAAAAAAGAAAATTAAGGCTGATGTGGCCCATTTTTCAGCCATTCACGCACCCAAAATGAATTGTAGTGACTTGCTATGTCACGTGGCATGGGAGGGGTGTATAATTAAGCCTAGTTCGTCAAGTTGGAGGGTGTTTGTAGGCATGTCAATAGTTTAGGGACGAAATCAATAATTCGTGTCAAAGTTCAGAGGCATTTTTAATACTTCTCTCCAATTTAAATAATAGTACACATGGAGAGAGTGTAAAAGAGAAAAAGAAGATACCTAATTTATTTTGAGGATAAAAAATTAACTTCATTTATCATAAATTCTATAGAAACACAAAAAATATCTTCAATTTAAATAAAATAAAAAGAAAAGCATTGATTCCTCATAGAACTAAATGGAAAAGAGCCACACATGCCCCTAACATATTGTTTTTGGGTCAAAAATACCTACCCCACCTATTGAACCAAAAATGGCATCAACGCTATTCCTAACTACAATACCCCTAATCTATTGAATTTTACTCGTACCATCCTTGAGTTCTTCCACCTACTACCAACTAGACCAAAAAACGCCCTAGACATTATTTTTAGCTTAAAAATGCCCCTAAAACTAATGGTTGACAAGATGGGTCTTCATAAAAAACCATATGATTGGTCCAAGTTTTAATCCAATGCGAATTAAATTATTCAATCCATATGTATTGATTCAACCCACCCAATGGTTAGACCTGAATTCTTGATTATTAATCCCTCACCTCAATTCCTTTCCTTTTCCTCATAAATTCCTCCAATATTATTGTGTTTTTTAACTAGAACTTTGCAATTTTAATTGATGTAAAGGCCAATGGACAACAAAATAGAAACCAACAATTGTTGTGGAACAATGTTTGGAAGAACATAGCACCAAATAAAGTAAAATGCTTTACATGATCGGTAGATAAAAAGGCTGACATGGGAAGTTCAGGAAAAAAGGGGTAGATCATTGTTTCCCAAAGTCAACTATGTGATAAACAAAGGAGACCAACAGCCATCTCTTTTGCATTGTAAATTCATTGCACAATTATGGGCTTTATTTTTTACATTACAAACACAAAATGGACCATGCCGAGGAAGAAAGAGCAAGGAGAGATAGTGGAGAATTATCCCACACTGCATCTAGTGGACTATATGGAGGGAGAGAAGTAGCAAAAGCTTTGAAGATATGTCTAATTCCATTCACAAAGTCAAATGAAATTGTATTGCATCATTCTATTTTTGGTGCAAAGAGAAAGAAATAGAGAATTCAGAACCTGTAAATTTGTTAGGCTTGTTGTAAGTAATCTCTTTTTTATTTCCTTTCTTTGTTCCCCTTTTGAAGGTTGTAAACATATCCTTAATGTTGAAGATACAATCTCCTTTTTAGAATGGTAAAGTTCTATTCTTCATCATTAAGGACACGTTGATTCTTCATCATTAAGGACACAGCGGCAACCTCCAAAAGGTTACAAGACCATAATGAACTAAAAGTAGAAAATAACAGTAATTATACAGATCCTAAAAAGTCCACTAACTATTCAACTTCTTCTATACCCTCTTCTTTACACCAAAAGTACAAATTATTGATACAATTCTCTTTGATTTAGTGGATTAGGTTAGAGATATCCTCAAAGCATCTATTGTTTCTCTCCATATATCGACCATGCATGACGGTACTATATTCCACCATTTTTTTGGTTCTTGGTCCCTCCTCTACTTATGAGGCAACGAAATAGATCAGCAGTGTGTTCTGGCAGTACACAGTTTTCTTGAGACAAACCTAGAAACATAGACCAAATCTATGTAGTAATCTTACAATGAAGAAACAGGTTACTATTAGTTTCCTCATTTTCCTTGCAAAAAAAGCATTGGACACAATCTGGAAACCCCTCCTTTTCAATTTTTCATGAGCGAGACATGCTCCTCTGGTCACCAAGCAAGTTAAAATCTGGTATTATACCTCCTGTGTGCAGTTGCCATTCTCTGAAAAAATCTAGTGTTTTTATCACCTTGTTTCAACCATAGTACTCTAGATTAGGGCCATTCAAAACGAAACCAATAACCCAAAACGATAAAAAATTATTGGTTTATTAGTAAGAGGTTCTTGGTTTAGCAGTTTCGGTAACGATTTTGATTTTTTTATATATCAGGTTAATGATTCTTAATGATTTGAGATATTTTCTAAATGGATTAACCGATAATCCAATGAGAAAATTAATAAATTACATTTATACCATTCGGTATATAAAGTCACTGACTTTGGGTTTAGGTTCATACTTTCATTTTTCACTGTCACAAACTCTCAACTTCAAAAACCGAACCAAACCGACTGATATGCAGCCCTACTCTAGATTTTTGTCCCCATTTTGACTCTTCTTGGCCATTTTCTCTAGTTCTACTACAATTGTTGCTCTTACATCATTTCATCCTCATCTGCTTTCTTATACCATATCAATATCAGTCAATTCCTCTAGTAGACTGTTCTTTTTTTGTTGGTCATTTCAACAAATGTGGTTCTGCTCCATTCTTTCAGTTTCTGTTTAGCAGCCTAAGTTTGATGTTGAGTCTGTATCTAAAAGGCTACTAGATTTAAATTCATACTTCTATTCAGAAAAATCTGAAATCTTTACCAAGTTTTATTTTAGATCATTTTGTTCTTTCCAATCTAGTATTACGCCACTTCGAAAAGCAAATTAAAATCAATGTGGTTGTGTCTCTAAAATTACCTGAACATAAATATCTATAACAGTTAAAATTGCAAAATCCTAGTTAAGACACAATAATATTGGAGGAATATATGAGGAAGAAAAGAGGAATTTGGTTTGGTGTTTGGGGGAGTGGGGAGTCAGCTAATTTGATTCACATTAGAGCAACACCTGGACCAATCATACACTGCCACATGGTTTTTTAAAAAATATAAAATAAAGCCCTATCTAGTCAACATTACTATTAGGGGTATTTTTAAGCCAAAATGGAACATTTGAGAGCATCGTTGGTCCAGTAGGTTGAAGGAGGATATTCTTTAGCCAAATTCAATAGGTTAGGGGCATTGTTAAGCCAAGAAAATAACATTGAAGGTATTTTTGGTCCATTAGGTAGGAGGGTATTTTTGAACAAATTCGATAGGTTAGGGGCATTTTTGGCCTTTTCCTGAAAAATAAAAAAGCATTGGTTCAATTATAGGTCAGAATATACTTATATTATAAGCAATTACTCATAATGCAAATTTTGCAGCTGCAGATATATCCCCTTTTGCCAATTCCATTACATTCTACAAAAGAAATACATATAAGATGAAAATATTCATTACTCTTTTTTATTGTATATACTATCAACTCTTTTCTGAAAATAGTAGTAAGATATAGATATTCTCCTTTAAGAAGATAGTAGTAAGAGACAGATATTCTCCTACATACATTTTGCACCTTTTCACATCTTCGCCAGGTTAATTTAATGTTTTCTTTTTCTTTTAAATTTCTTTCTTGGGTTGACCATTGCTGCACTTAATGCGATGTTCAAGGAGCTGGAGATAAGTTCGAAGGTCAAAGGATTGTATATGTGGAAAGTAGTGTGAGTGACAGACATTTGCGCATTGAAAAGAACATACCTCATCAACAACGGCAACGGAAAAATCATCATGATAGCGACTTAAACCAGCAGTAAGTGATGCGATCAAATGAATCTGACCATATTTGCCCCTGTGAACCTTCATGAAGCACTTCAAAAGGTATGCCTCACATTCACTCCAAGGAAGCTTACGAAGCTGTCTGAGCACATGCTCTATTGAAGACTTGTCAAGATCCGAAAAGAGCAATTTTCTTATGTACTGCATAATACCCGGCATAAAACTTAAATTCTGCAGTATCCAGTTTATAAACCACACAAGTTGCAAATTACATGTACCTGATGCAGAGGAGGCCGGACTTTAGACACTCGTGCAGATCTTTCAGGTGGCTTGCATAAGTAATATGCATTCTCCACTAAGGTGATGTGGCGAGGATCCAAATTTTTAACATTCTTCAGACGCATCAATATTTCTAACATGTTTGCCATGCGTATTGTGGTTTCAGGAGATCGATAGAGAAAACGCCCACATGTCTCAAGAAGATTGCAAGCAACATCAATATTGTGATGACTGAAATCGTCTAAACAAGCCTGAGGACAATGAAAGCAGCAGCATCAACCCAAGTATAATTCTTACTAGCCCTAAAGAATATAACGTCTAATCTACAAACTTTACAACAATTAAAAACACTAAACACATTTAAAGCCCTTAGCATGAAGAACTGTTGGTTGTAGTTTGGTCATCTATCTTCCGTAGGGACCTTTAGTCTCTTAACTTGAGTAAGGGTTGCTAGAGAGCAGAGCTTACTGCCCTGTCATACCATGAACCTGTTTGTAATCACGACAATTGTCATAATCGATGCCAATGCTGCTGATGCATCCACATACTTATTTGTACTCTGGGTAGTGGAAAGACTTATTTTCTTGAGAATTTCTCAATTAGTTTCTAAAGATGAGCATTGTATATCGAAAGTTTGGTGGCTATGTGCTACAGGAGAGGGGATCCCAAACTACTGTTTTTGTTTTGTAAAATAGATTAGGAAAAGGCGGCCAAATCATCCCTCCTCAATTTACCACTAAGAATATACTGTAAGCTTACTCTTCATACCTTCAGACAACTGAAAACAAGGCCAGGTGGTGCAATTCTAAATTTGCAAAGCTCTCCGATAAAACGAATATTCCTTATTTTTGTTTCTATATTCATTTGATCCTGCAAAGCAAACACAATTAAAATAAACAGAAAGTGTTTGCTTCTTATTGATGGTACATCCTTTAAGTCAATGGATAAACTGCATAAGTAGGCTACACTTACCTTCTTATTTATCAAAAAGTTGAACTCCTCTTCCAACAACTGTAAAAGCATAGAAGACACATCCTTCATGCAAGTTGACAGAGTTGCAACCATGCGTGAGTAGTATGGCAACAACTCTAGTGATGTCCTGGGGACATTAAACAATGCCCTAACAAGTTTTTTCCTATTGGACTTGGAATTCAGATAGCAAAACTCCACCTGTAAAATAAAAATTAGGCACGGAAGTATAAATTACAAATGAAACCACAAATAATGAAATCTTAAACAGGGACCAGGATAACAAATATTTGAAGCTTTAAGTCGTTGGTATTACTGTCAACTGGTCAATCAAATCACGGCTAACACAACCAGGTAGCCGCTGAAGCAGACTATCCAGATTAGTTCCTTCAACACCTTTTGCTTTCTCCTTATCACCTTCTCCTTTTCTTTCAGCTTCCTTTTCTCTGGCTTTTTCCTTATCAGGCTCTTTGTCCTTTTCATCTTTATCCTTTTCTTTTGATTTTTCCTTGGTCTTTTCTTTATCCTTCACATCTTTATCTTTGCTTTTATCATATCTGTCCTCCTGTACAGCTCCAGCATCTGCAGCACCCTCTGCAGTCTCTTGTGCAGCAGTCTGAGTTTCATCTGCATCATGTGTTGAATCCTTCAACGGGAAGACAAAAAGCATCGTGTCAATAATACAAGACATCATATAATCACAACGCAAAGAATGATCAGGGTGGCATTGCAATCAGTGACATAGCAGGAGCACAAAATAAAGTTGTACTTTGTCTAAAAAACATCCAAAGGCTGTCGACAGGCTCAAAAAAGTAGTATTTCATAACAAATATGCTTTTCAATAAATTAGTGTTTAGTAACATATTTTGTTTTTTCACAGGTCATATTTATTAACATATATGTGACGGGAAAAACCTTAGCATGTCGATGGATTATAAATATCATATTACTTATAAGCAACACTAATCTAAGGAATACCACTCTTCCTTCTTGCCAAAACACAACAAACATTGCAAAAGAATCAAACTTTAGGAAGTTACAGACTTCCCATCCTCTTAGACTCCTAATTCTGCGAACAACATTAAGAAAAGAATATAAGCAAAATACCATGTCGTCAGTAAGAACAAAGGACCAGTGACCGCCAGCCATGACCTCTTGTGCATTGAACTTGTTCTTAAGAACAAACCCTTGGACATTGGTAATCATGAAAATAAAAAAATAAAAAAGTGTCTACTTATTGTCGTAAACCCATTCCTCCAACGGTTTCTTTCAGAAAATTTAAACATTCTCATGAAATGGTACAAGAAAATTCTGGCTATGAGTACAAAGATCACATAACACTTCAAGTTGGGCTACATAATGCAAGAGCAAGCAGCTAAACAAAGGATATCAGAATAAAATTGATAAATATCTCCCATAAAGTTAACCTGAAAATTCCTTGTAACTAGAGAGACAATCCAACCTGTTATAACATCAGAAGCCAGAGGGGAAGTAAAAAAGATAAGGCACGTGATAACACCTAAATTCTTACAATTGAATGCTCTTGCACCTTCGCAAGTTGTTCACTCAACTTTGGTTCTGCTTCTCCAAGCAACACAGCTGGAACAAATGCTCTGCGAAAGGGAAATTGTTAATTTACGTGTCCATTACTAGACATCCCACTTCAGGAAACAAAATAAAGTGACCCGTAAAAGTATCCTGATGAAAGATAACCTGAGATCTGGTAGACATTCATAAAAAGCCCTTGTATCTTCATCATCCCACAGGGCTTCAAGGACAGAAGAATCTTTACTACCACCAGGGGATGATGCATCCTCTCCCGATGTTACCCTGGTTGTATGACCATCCTCGGGCATCACCGGAGGTTGCATGTCAAGTGCTTCTGCCAATCTGCAATACGGGAATGCAATAAATTAGTGTCTAAGTGTAAATAACAGGAAACATAAGGATTTTATGGAATCAAACTAAGGTACAAAACTAAACAAGTGAAGAGGCAGTCCAGAACATTATAACAAATTCATAGTCAAAACCAACAAACACAACTTCAAGGCATAACAACATATGTAACGAAATGAGTCACGTAGGAAGAAAAAGTACCACAAAATACATGTAATGTGTACTGTGTAGCATCCAGACCCTAGTGAGAAAAGTTTATTCACCTAGTACCTTAATTGTCTTAATTTCAGTTTTCACTAGTTGCAAGTGCCAGTTAGCAAAAGATGCTGTGACATGGGACATATGCCTCTTATAGTGGGTTAGGAAAGGGGCTTCGGGCGTCAATATCAATTTTGTTGTTGCTGGACACATTATCATCATCACTATAGAGAAAAACAGTCTTCAGATATACAGCTGATGGATTCATATCATACACATAAGCGGTCTCTCATGTAAGCGTTCAAAACCCATTCCCTCCTACTAGGGTGAGGAACATGCACAGAGATTTCAGACCAAGGGAAATACAGGAAATTCCCAGCTTTGCCCTGTTCTGCAACTTATGTTAACTGTGACATTGTCATTCACATTCAAGTAAAGTGCTCTTAACCATCATATACTTTTATGAGGCGTAAAAGTGCTCGCAACCTTTATCCCAGACCTGGGGGAAAAAGTGGGCAACTTTAGGAAGGTACTCCAGAATATAGAGTTGATGACATTGCCTGCTCATCCGTCCTTATTTTCTACTTCATTATCCTGGCCTTCAATTATCTGTCCATTTCATGATCAATGTTATATATATCACGTTCTATCTGTTATGTAATAAAACCCTTCAAAGTCATGTCTAGAGAGAGAGGCTCCTACTTCTCTCTAGAAGCTAGAAAACTTAAAGATCTGCATCAAAAGGAGGCTTTGCCAATTGCCCTTACACTGGATGGAGGGTGCAGGAAATTGCAAAGGTGAGTATGAACCAAGGTTCAGATCGTCGGCGGATCATATTGTGAAAAGGAAATCTTTCTTTGCAATGTGCTTGGTGGGAATATATGAGAAGAGAATTACTTCGCCTGATCCGGTTTCCATGTGAGCAGCAAAGACATGGGGAGTGGAACCATGGATTGAAGTATCTGTCTTCCATGGGAGACTCTGCTTTTCTCTTCAGATTCTCTAGTGAGGCAGAGGCGGTCGGGTCCTTTGGGAGGGCAAGGGAAAACAACTTCCTTTGTCTTCATAAATGGTCTGAGGATATATTTCTTCTGAATGTACAAAGGCGCAGGGAATGAGTTGGGGTGGTGAATGTGCTACGTTTACCGTTGCATCTTTGGTGTAATAATGTTTTCAAATATATTGGGGATGAGTGTGGGGGTTTATTGGGGATGGATTGAAACCTCTGATGTGTCGTGGGTCAGGGTTTTGGTGAGGAAAGGGGGAAGTGTGCTGGTGTTTATGGTGGTAGAAGAGGGGATGAGAACTTCAGGGTCTGGTTAACACCAGATTTCAGCCCTGAAATTCTCAAAGAGGGTCGAGATAGGGACGATAGAATAGGAGCAGGAGGAGATAGGGAGAAAGTGGAGAGAAAAAATCGATTTCCTGAGGATTGGAGGTCTTGTTCACCAGCTTCCATGGCTGGAAACTTGTTACGGCTAAGGGGAAGTAGAAGATTGACAGGTTTGAATTTGAGAGGCATAGGGCAAGGAGGATTTCAGGGAAAGATCGAGTATACCCTGAATTAGTGAACCGGTTTGGAAGAAGAACCTTAACCGATTTCACTAAGAAAAATGGACTAGCTTGGCTCTCCAAACAGACCAGACCGATCGTTTTGTCAACAATAAAGGGTAAAACAGAGCTGGATGGTTCTGACAAGGTCCTCAGCCTCCGACGAACAGATTTGTGCATGTGAAACCCCCTCTAGGGGTGTCAGAACATGTGGCTGGTTTACTGCTTAGAAGGGCGAGGTACAGGAAGTGGGAGAGAGGGCGCGAGTGGATGCTGTCACGCCCAGCGAACAGGTACGCTAGAATCCCGATGCCGACAGGGCTATTGCTGACAAAAATTTCACTGGTGGCGATCAGTCAGAATCACCACAAAGTGCAAAAAGGAGTGTGCGTGTGTGTGTGTGTGGTGGGAGGGGGGCCTTTGTTTCCACTTTCCACCAAATAAGGGGTTTGGTAGTGCTGGGGGCAAGATTTTCCTTCAGTAGAGACTAGAGAGTGCTGCATTGATGGGGTCGAGACTCGAGAGGAGGGTCCTGTTTTGGTGCCGGAAAGGTGAGAACTCTTGTCCAGTTCTGAAAGTGTCGCGGAATCTTCTTCCAATGTTTCTTATGGGGACTCATGTCTCAGAGAAGGCTATTTCTGTCCCTCACAGGCTGGATAGGGTAAAATGGGGGGCAATAGGGCGGTCTGCAGTCTACTCTAGAAAAGAGGTCCCCCATAGCATATTGTTGTGCAGGGGGGAGTCTCTAGGGAATTTTACTATTTTTCTTTCAATTCAGATGAGGATGTCACTAGGAACATCATCGTGGTAACTGAAAAAGTGGGGGAGAGCAAGATTTCCAAATGGGCAGAAAAGAAGTACATTTGGGAAGTTCTTAGAAATTTCTTTTGAAGGTGTGTAGGGGAAAGTCATTGATCTTTTGAATTCTATCGATAAAGAAGCTAGAGGGAGTGATGAGGTGAAGGGCATAGAATAAACGGATGAGAACCATCCTAGCTTGGTGGAGCTCCGAGGAGGGGGTAAGCTTATAAATGGTAGGAGAAATAAAGACGGGGCCGAATGGAAGGAGGGGGGTGAATGGTGCAAAGGGGGTATTTAAAATAGTTTTGTTGATGAATTGCAAATCATTAGTTGGAATATGATGAGGTTGAACAGCCCCAACAAAAGGGCTATTTTAAAAGCAGGCTTTAGAGAATGGGGGTAGACTTGATTTGTATTCAAGAGACAATAATGGAGCCTTTGACAGATGGATTAGTGACAAGTGTGTGGGGAGGAAGACGGGTGAAGTAGGACTGCATTCCAGCCTGCGGCAACATGGGTGGTATTCTAGTTCCTTGGGATGATAGGAAGATGGAGTGTTTGGAGATTAACAAGTGGGAATTTATGATTGGTATGAAGTTAAAAAATATTGGGATGGGGTAGTAGAAGGTTTGGGGGGAGGGTTCAAAGGAGAGGTTCTGGGAGGAAATTGGGGTGGGGATGAGGAGTTGGGACATTCCTTCAGTAATAGGGGGAATTTTAATCCTATAAGATTCCTGGAGGAGACAGTGGGGTATAGCGCGATATCTAGGGCCATGGAGGAGTTCTCGGAGTTTATTGATAACCATTATCTTATTATACCTTTGAGCTCAGCAAACTTCACCAGGTCTAGATCAGAAGACTTGTCTTCCAAATCTAGATTAGACAGATTCTTTGTGTCCACTCCTTGGACGGAGCTGGCACCCGGTGTGTTACAAGTCCCTTTATCAAGGTTGACCTCATATCATTAACCTATTTTGTTGGATGGAAGTAGAGGAAGATAGAAGAATTCTCTATTCGGATAAGAATATCTGGCTGAAGCAACTGATTTTAGGGAGAAAGTGGTAGGGTGGTGGAGTAGCTATGTTGTGGAGGGGAAACCTTCTCGTCTTGCTAAGAAGCTAAAGATGCTTAAGAATGATTTAAGGGTGTGCGCAACAGAGATGTGTTTGAGAGTGTAGAGGTGAGGATGACGGAGATTATGAATGAGGTGGTGGAGTAGCTATGTTGTGGAGTGGAAACCTTTTCGTCTTCCTAAGAAGCTAAAGATGCTTAAGAATGATTTAAGGGTGTGAAACAGAGATGTGTTTGAGTGTAGAGGTGAGGATGAGGAAGATTATGAATGAGGTGGCGGAGTTAGAAAGTTTTGAACTGGGGAGGGAGTAGGAGGAGAGGGAGGAGAGGAAAGAGAAATTGAATGGGGAGTTAGCCTCTTTGGCAATGGCACAAGAGATTAGTTGGAGACAAAAATCGAGGATGTTGTGGTTAGATTAGTGGGATGCTAATACGAAATTTTTTCCATAGGGTGGCAGTAGCTAATTGTCAGTGGAGGTGGACAGAGAGGTGCACGTAGGGAAGGAGGAAGTAGAAGGAGCTATTGCTTAATTCTATGAAACGTTTATTCAAAGCAGCAGCGAGATGGAGGCCAAGCTTGCGGAGATAAGGTTTAATGACATTGAGAGCGATAAAAATGGGTGGCTTGAGAGGGCTATTAAGTAGGAGGAGGTGAGTAGGGCAGTAAAATGTTGTCCAGGTGAGAAGACCCAAGGACCTAATGATTCTTTTTTTTTTTTTTTGGAAACTGGTAAGGTTGTATTCTTCAGCGTTAAGGGTATGCTGGCTACCTCCAAAAAGGGTTAATTACAGATTTCCAATCAAATCTATAATCTGATCTATATCATCAATACAAAGTTGTTTACACCAAAAAAGTAAAGATACTATACAATTCCATTAACTCTGTGGATGGAATTGGATTTATCGTTAAAACATCTTCCATTTCTTTCTTTCCAGACTGACCACCATACACATGATGGTATTAGCTTCCACCATCTCTTTTGACTCTCACTGCCTCCCCTCCTAATCCAACAGCTCAGTAGATCTGATGTATGTCCTGGCATTGTCCATTTCATGCTTGTGATATTAAGAAACAAGTTCCAAATTTGAGCAGTGAACGTACAATCACTTACAATGCAGGAAGAGCTGGTTATTTGTTTCCCCTGTCAAGTTGCACAAAAAAAACCCAGGGACCAGCCACCTGCCTTTCTTTTGTAGAACTTCTTGTGTTAAACATGCTCTCTTTATCACTAACCAGGTGAAACACTTTACTTTTGTAGGAATGTCACTTTTCCAGAAGTAATTCCAATTATATTTTGGGCCCCTGTCATCCCCTGTAGTCCTCTTTTGTAGGCATTGTTGACTGAAAAGACTCCGTCCTTACTATGTTTCCATAGGATCTTGTCTGTGGCTGTTTTGGTTATAGTCATTCCAGCTAGTTTTCCCAGTAGCACTGCCACCCTCTCACCTCCCAAGGACCTAATGGATTTACTTTGGTGTTCTTCCAACATCGTTGGAGTTATAGTGAAGCGTAATGTTACGCAGACCATTTTGAGTTCCAAGAAAGAGAGGAGTTCGGGAGAAGTTTAAAAGTTTCTTTCATTGTCACTATCCCTCAACGGGAGGGAGCTATGAATTTTGGGAAGTATAGATCCATTAGTCTAGAGGAAGCATCTATAAGGGGTCGTTTGGTTTAGATATAAGTTATGTTGGGATTAGTTATGCTGGGATAAATTATACTAGGATAAGTTATGCTGGGATTAGTTATGCTGAGAGTTGTTTTTATTGTTTGGTTTGTGGTATTCAAATTGGATTCATTGCATAGTTTTTAAGAATAAGTTGTTTGTTTACAAAAATACCCTCCATCTTATTTAGCTTCTTGTTTTACAAATAAAACTTCCATCTTATTTAACTTTAAATAAATTTTTTATCTTATTTAACTTTTAAAAAAAATAAAACGTTCATCTTATTTAGTTTAAAAATAAAACTTTCATTTTATTTAGCTTAAAAATAAACTTTTCATTTTAAGTTTATTAAAGTAAATTTTACTAT
>JBCEWC010016431.1:0-13126 GCA_038996855.1 Solanum aculeatissimum | reverse complement strand
AAAGAGATATTTCAGAAATCCTAAGACTAAAACCTGTACAAGAAGAGCATAATCAAAAAGCATTTAACAGAATATGAGCAAAGAAGCTAACCGAAGCTATACTCACCCAACAACCCCCCAAACAATTCTGACTTATCAGCAAAATTTCTATCTTTCAGTTTCCTAGGCGTAAAAACGTGAGGGGTGTTACATCATCTCTCCCTTGGGATCATTCGTCCTCGAATGACGATAAAACTGGGGATTATTAAGCAAGTCTGCTACTCACAACTAGTTTATCAACAGGAAACTACTCAGATAACTTACTACTCATAATTAGGGACGTATCTCAGCTCAATGATAGGAATAAGGAATATTACCTTCATGCTCATCATTTGAAGGAACAAATAGGTGAGGATATCTAGCTTTCATGCTTTCTTCAACTTCCCATGTGGCTTTTTCCACGAATTGGTTCTTCCACAATACTTTAATATAAGAAATATCCTTGGTCCTCAACTTGCGTACTTGATAATCTAGAATCTGAACCAAAATCTTTTCATATGACAGGCTATCTTTGATTTCAATACTATTTATGGAAATAACTAGTGCGGGGTCTTCCAGACACTTCTTAAGCATAGAAATGTGAAATATTGGGTGAATAGCAGCTAACTCTGGTGACAATTCCAATTCGTATGCGACATTACTAATACTCCTAATAATATGGTATGAGCCAATATATCAAGGACTAAGCTTCCCCTTTTTCCCAAATCTCATAACTCCCTTCATCAGTGAAACTTTTAGGTACATCCAATCACCTACCTCAATTTCCAAATCTCTTATTCTAATATTGGTATAAGATTTTTGTCAGCTTTGGGCTATCTTTAGTATCTCTTGAATAACTTTCACCTTCTCCATATCTTGGTGGACTAAATCAGGTCCTATCAATCTAGCCTCGCCAAGTTTGAACCACCCAATAGGCGACCTATACCTTCTCCCATACAGGACCTTATATGGTGCCATTTTTATGCTAGCTTGGAAATTGTTATTATATGAATATTCAATCAAGGGTAAGTGATCATACCAGTTACCTTTTAAAGTCTATAACATATGCCCTCAACATATCCTCAAGAGTCTGTATGGTCCGCTTTGCCTGCCCGTCTATTTGGGGATGGAAGGTTGTACTAAGATTCACCTTCATACTGAGCCCTTTCTGGAAGGATTTCCAACATTGTGTTGTGAATTGGGATTCTCTGTCTGAAATAATGGATTTGGGAATCCCATTTACTATAACAATCTTGTTAATGTAAAGTCTGGCATAGACCTCAGTCGTAGCAGTCGTCTTGACTGGTAGAAAGTGAGCTGACTTGGTCATTCTATCTACTATTACCCATATCAAATCATGTTGCCTATAATATCAGGTAATCCTGTTATGAAGTCCATGTTAATTATTTCCCACTTCCATTCTAGAATTTTAATATTCTGGGCCACACCACAAGGCCTTTGGTGCTCCACCTTAACTTGCTAGCAATTTGAACATTTGGACACAAACTCTACAATGTCCTTATTCTACCAATAAATCTCTATACATTTTTGTTACATCAGGGTGAATAGAGTATCTAGCGTTATGAGCCTCAACTAGAATCTTATCTCTAAGGCCATCAACACTTAGTACACATAGTTTCCCTTTCACAAATACTGATACTTTTTGTTTCTGAACATCTTCTTTCAACTAAAAAAGAATAAGATTCTAGTCTTGCTTCTCTTTCACCTCCACCACCAAGGACAACTTTGTCCTATTTTTGATAATTGCACCACCTTTATTAGAATCCTCTATCTACACTCCCAAGCATGTCAGTCTGTGTACTTCCTTAGCTAGTTCTTTCTTTCCATCCTCAATATGTGCAGTTCTCCCTATGGTCAACCTGCTAAGAGCATCAACAACTACATTAGCTTTACCTGGGTGATAGAGGATGCTTATGTCATAGTCCTTGAACAACTCCAACCATCTCCTGTGCCTCAAGTTTAGATCTTTCTGACTAAACATATATTGCAAGCTCTTATGGTTAGTGAACACATCCACATGCCCACCGTAAAGATAATTTCTCCAAATTTTGAGAGCAAACACCACATCAGCAAGCTCAAGATCATGAGTTGAGTAGTTCTTCTCATGAGTCTTAAGTTTTCTGAAGGAATATGCTATCATCTTACCTCTTTGCATCAATACTCACCATAGACCAATTCTAGAAGCATAATAGTACACAACGATGCCATTAGTTCCCTCAGGTAGGGATAAAATCGGAGATATAGTCAGCCTAGTTTTCAACTCTTGGGAGCTCTTCTCACAAGCTTCAGACCATATGAACTTAGCCTCTTTTGAGATAGCTTAGTCAATGGAGCTGAGATAGAAGAAAACCCCTCTACAAAACGCCTGTAGTAACTTTTCAAACCCAAGAAACTACTTATCTCTATTGGAGTTATGGGCCTTGGCTAGTTTTTTACAACCTCAATCTTTTGAGAATCAACTTGAATGCCTTCACCAAAAACAATATGACAATGAAACGCCACTGAAGCTAACCAGAACTCACATTTAGAAAATTTTGCACACAATTATTGGTCTTTTAGGGTCTAGAGAACAGTTCTAAGATGGTTGGCATGCTCCTCCTCACCATGAGAGTAGATCAGGATGTCATTCACAATGACGAACATATCTAGGTACTACCTCAACACCCTATTCTTAAGATCCATGAAAGTCTTTGGTGCATTTTTCAATCCAAATGACATGACCAAGAACTCATAATGACTGTAGTAGGTTCTGAAGGTTGTCTTAGGAATGCCATTTTTTCTAACTTTGAGTTGATGGTACCTAGATCTGAGGTCAATTTTAGAGAAACAAGTAGCACCTAGGAGTTGGTCAAACAGGTCATAAATTCTGGGAAGAGGATACTTATTCTTTATGGTGATCTTCTTTAACTGGTAGTAATCTATGCACATTCTTAGAGAAACATCCTTTTTACACACAAAGAGTACTGGAGCACCCTAAGGTAAGATGTTTGGATCTATGAAACCTTTATCTAGGAGGTCTTTAAGCTGCTCTTTCAACACTTTTAACTTTGAAAGAGACATATGATAGGGAGGAATGGATATGGGCTGAGTATCTGGGAAGGAATCTATCACAAAGTCTATCTATCTGTCAGGAGAGACTACATGTAGATTATCAGGAAAGACTTCTGGGAATTTATTCACGATTGGAACAAACTAGAGAGATAGTGTCTCGGCACTAGTATCTTTTACTCTAACTAGATGATATAGGCACCCTTTGGAAAATTAACTTTCGAGCTTTAAGATATGAGATGAATTGACCCTTAGGCACAACTGAGCTACCTCTCCACTCTAAGACTGGCTCATTAGGAAACTAAAACTTAACTAGCCTAATTCTGAAATCTATGGAGGCATAATATGCATGAAGCCAATCTAATGCCTAAAATGATGTCAAAATCTACCATGTCTAACTCAACCAGATTAGCTAAGGTATCTTTATGGTAGACTGACACTGGACAACCCCTATAGACTCTTTAGAATAGAATAGATTCTCCAACAGAAGTAGAAATACTAAAAGGCTCAAGAAGACATTATGGACTGATTTCAAACTTCATGGTTACATAGGCAGTCACAAATGACAATATGTCACCTAGGTATAACAATTCATAGACATCACAAGTAAAAACTTTGAGCATACCAGTAACCACATCTGGTGAGTTCTCCTGCTCCTATCTGATGTCCATGGCATATAGACGGTTTGTGCCCCCCTGTCCCCGATATAGCACCCCTCTAAACTGTCTTACCTTGTGGTGTTGTAGAAAATTGACTGAGATTTGTTATCCCTAATGTTCTGCCTCCCTATAGGACACTCCTTCATAAGGTGCCCTACCTAACTCCATCTAAAATAGTTATTTGTGCCCATAAGACACTTTCTTGGATGAGACCTGCCACACTTACCACAAATCAGATAATGAGTCAATCCCTGAGCTACACTCCCCTGCAACCTGCTCTGAACTCTGCAGCTCTGTGATCCCTGTTTATTCTTCACCCTTGGTATAGATGCACTAGCAAACGAAGGTGTTGGCCCAAATGTCTTAGGCTGAAAGGATATCTTACTAGCACCTCTAGCCCACTTCTTACCTATCTCCTGACCTAATGTTTTTGCCCTTTTATTTTTGAAATCCTCCCTATCCTTCATCTTTTCCTCCTCCACCAGTTGCACATAAGTCATCAATCGAGCTATGCCCATATCCCCAATTAGCATAACATTTCTTCCCTCTCTCTTAGTCATCTGAGAGAGCCCTAATACGAACAAATCCATTTGAGTATGCATGCCATCTATCATAGTCGGAGCATACCAGAACAACTGGGTAAATTTGAGGTCATACTCTCATACACTCATAGCTTCCTGCTTCAGATTCAAAAACTCCCTCACCTTAGCCTGCCTCAACTTTCTAGGAAAGTACAGTCCTAAATAGCCCTCCTCGAGAACTTCCCAATTCACAGCTGGCGCTCCTGCTGCTCTACCTCCCTTTTATTGATCAAACCAGAGTCTAGCCACTCCATGAAGCTGGTAGGCAGCCAACTCAACTTGATCTGTATCACCTGTGTGAATAACTTGAAATACTTTCCGGAGCTCCTCAATAAAGTTCTTAAGATCCTCCTACACATCAGACCTCGTGAACTCAGGTGGGTTCATCCTTAGAAATTCATGAACCCTAGTGGTATTTGAACCATCATGTCTTCACTCTCCCCGTCGACATCCCTGTGTGGTGTCTGCCTGTGCAAAAGTCTGGATGTTCTAGTGGAGTTCAGCGTTAGACATATCCACTTATGGCGGCTGCTCAACGGGCGCAGCTGGACCTCTGGGTCCCTTAATAATTGGTAGATTAGGTTGGTTTGTATTCTGCCTAGCTGGGTGTCCTCTGCCCTTGGCTGGTCTGGCGGCTCTTCGTGGATATAGGATCTGAAAAATAATGTGTGAACGCATGAATTAGAATGGACTAAACTGAGGTAAACCCTGAAGCACAAAATAGAATAACAATTGATAGTGACACTTCCTAATGCCCTATAGCCTCCCTATTATGGATACGACACACTTCACACCAATAATACAGACTCTACTAAAAATTGTTCCACAAACACCCTAGGAAACTTGAACTCTGTGCTCTGATACCAAGTTATTCAC
The DNA here is from genome assembly GCA_038996855.1 of Solanum aculeatissimum. Lineage (NCBI taxonomy): Eukaryota > Viridiplantae > Streptophyta > Magnoliopsida > Solanales > Solanaceae > Solanum > Solanum aculeatissimum. Next base: position 7,923 of record JBCEWC010016431.1, on the reverse strand, counting down.
ACCCTGAGTTTACACCCTAGATGTGGCCGGTACCTAGAACCATTTTTAGTCGCATGGGAACCACTTACCCTGGAAACTCTACTCAACGGAAGACTTAAATAATAATTGATAGGCTTAGATATAGTGAGCTAAAGATACTGCAATAAGCTGGACCAACTGAATAGTGGAAATATCCCAAAAATAATTGAAAGTAAGAACTGAAACTCATGTCATCCAGTCTATGGAACCTCTAACTAAGATAATCTGAAACAACCACTATCACAGGCCCACGATAACAACAACTGAAAATAGTACTGAAATGAAAATAAAAACTCCAAAGCCTCTGGCTGGTTGAATGAAATGTTGGTCCTCAATGGAGCGTCTGCTGAGGGACTCTGTCACTTGTGTTTGCATCATAAAATGATGCAGGTCCTAAGGACATCAGTACGTGGAATATACGAGTATATAAAATAGCCAAAATAGGGAAACTCAGAATATTGTACTATACTCAAAAGTAACTAGGAGCATGTCTTAAAAAAATATGATAGAAGAATAGTAGTTAAAGCACATGCAGAAATAATATAAAATGCTGAAACAAAACTCTGTATGCAGAAATTAATTTACTTTAGCTTGGGGAGTTTTTCTAATCGACAATCATCATCACTATGAGCCTCGTTATGATACAACGTCTTGCCCACGCTACCAGAGCCATCACATACGTGATGACACAATGTCTTACCCATATCGGTGCTCAATACTACTCCTGAAAGTGTTAATTATATACTCATACTTAAAAGAATATATTTTCTCAAAGTATTACTTTTCTTCTCTTTGAGACTTAGTCCAACTTAGATCCTCTTAACTTTTTTCAACACTATCTAAAATCATAGGTTTCATGCTTCACTGTTCATAAAATACTTTTGCTAATGCTTTCTTGAATTTAAAGAAAGACTTAAAAATTCATAGGTTTACGTAGTAACTTTAGGTTTCAACTAGTATAATAATTTTAAAGTATTATCTCAACTTAGTACCTCAATATAGTAGAAAAAGTTAGTAAATTTCATGTTTTTCTTCAAAAACAACATGAACAAGAACAATTACTCATAATGAAAAAATCATGTCCTCAGTTAATAACTTGATACACGAAGAAACTATTAGTTACATGATGATAAAATAGTGTAGGAAGATTTTGTAGGCCTTTCATACATGTGGGAATTAGGTTCTTGAAGAATTTGAAGAAGATTCTTGAAAGCCCTAGCTTTTGTCTTCTTAAAACTACGTCCTGAGTTTGGAGAGCATTTGAGCGTAAATGAGGTGAATGAATCGTGTTTGGGGATTTAATTAAGGGAAAACTGATAGGTTTTAGGCTTCAAAGGGTGAGAAAGGATGAAAATACCCGTCTTTAAAAATTGTCGAAGCCATCCACAAAACCCTTTCTACGGGCCATGGATCAATTTACGGCTCGTACCTCGGTCCGTAGAATCTCGTGTCACAAAAGTAAGATTTTTTGAATTTGCAGCTTCTGACTTACGAATGAGAAGATGGATCGTGGAATGACATACGGTCCATAAAAACCTTTCTTAACCTTCTTCTATACTTAGGCAAATTTTGGTTCCTTGAGGCCTCTCCCTACGAAACCACCCTTTGGGTCGTAGGAAATTATGCGCTCATTTGTTAACTCGTAAATCAAGTTCAAGAAATCCCTCAGTTTACACCTTCACTGGTTAATTTCCACGAGACAATCTACGACTCGTAATTTCCCATATGGGCCATATATTGGCTCGTAAATTCTGACTTATCAGCAAAATTTCTTTCTTTCAGTTTCCAAGCCTAAAAATATGAGGGGTGTTACAACTTTTTAAGTACAAATTATTACTTAATATTTTTTCATAAGGAATTATTAGTATTAGATAAGATTTTATCAAGTCAATGTTGAAAAACATACTTTCACTGAGACGATCATTATATGAATTGTTAATATGATTTTATTAGTAATTAGTTGACAAATTTTTAATAATGATAAATGTTAGAATCATAAAATCTTATTCAAGAATTTGATAACTTAGTATATACCACATTTTATTATGCTAGTTGTAAATTGTAATGTTTGAAAATCTAAGAAGAAATAGTAAAAGAATTTACAATTCACTTTGTTCAATATTTTTTGGCTATTGATTCATATTTTTGGTAGAGCATTTCTTTAACTTATTAAAAAGATAAATAAGAGAGTATAAAAAGAATAAAATAATGTGAGCATAAGCAGAGAGAGGATAAGAAAATAAAATAGGATTTCTTGATTTCTTCTATTTGAATGGGATTAAAGAAAATAAAACAATATGATTTTTTATTACAAAATGTACTTTTAATAAATAATTTATTCTTGATAAAAATTTGAGACCCTCTGTACGACAATAAAATGTGAGTCGAGAAAATAATAATTAAGCAAAGAAAATATTGCAACAATCATAGTGTTTTATTTCAAGGTGTGAGTTCAACAATCTCTATGAATCCTCTTATTTGTCTTTTTCAAATATAAATTCAAGGGCTCTTTAGCTTTATGAATCTTGTAAAATTTGATGAATTTGATCTTGACTTGTACTTGAATTCAAGGGCTTTTGGGCTTATTCTTGAATTTGATGGTCTTGATCTTGATTTATGAATTTAATATAGACTTGATCTTGACTTGTACTTGAATTTAAGGCTTTTGGGCTTGTTCATAAATTCGGTGATCTTGATCTTGATGCGTTCTTGAACTTAAATGCTTGAATTCTTGAACTTATTACTTGTAGAAAAATCTGTAGCGTTGATCCATGAGCTCTCTCTGGCTTCTTGTTAAAATTCTTGTATGTGAATTATGAATTATGAGGACCCTTTATATAGTGGTAGAATAGTTGAGTTATGATAGAATCAGACTTTCCTTTGGCCAATCAGAATTAAGTGATATGGCATAGGAAAAGTGATAGGAATAATTTTTTTTCAAGTGACATAGCGATATTTGATTAGTTAGAACACGTCACTTGTACACGTAGCACATTTTTATTGGCCTTTGATTGAGATAGGAATGTCATGTCATTTTGACACATGTCATGATCCTATTGGTTTATTTGTTTGACTTGGCATGCCACGCCATCTGACATGTGGCATCAAGTAGGCCTCTAGAATGAGAGGATATTGAACCTGGTAAAATTGGTCATCTTTTATAGCCGAAATAAATAAATTTGAATTTTTAATTAAATTCATATTTTATTAAATTTAAATAATTAAACCAATTATATTAATTCTCAATATTTATTTTTGACTAATATATTTTGAATTTAATATAATTCAAATTATTTTATAAAATTTATATTTAATAAATTATATGATTACAAATGTCTCATACTTTAAGTTTTGTTGAAGTATATTTTTTTAGACTAGACTTAAAGTATTAATTTCATATACATATGGTTCATGTTTTTTAGGAGTTTAATTACTCCTTCACCGAATTTTACTCTTTGTAGGAGTTTAATTACTCATTTTGTTTTTCAGGGCTTCAATCTTTGTCCCTTTGTCATTTTTTCACTGTAATTGGACACCAAATTAGTATTGGGTAAGGACAATTTTTCACCCATCTATCACTCTATAAATAGGCTCATACATATTTTTAATCCATGAACACTAGTTCTGAAAAGGTGTAAACTGTTGAATCTGTCTTGACGTCTAAAAAATATATACTCCAGGTAATTTCTTCTCACATTTTTTATGTGTTCTCTTGTCGTTTCTCCCTCACCTTTTTAGGTTAACACAAGTAATATCTTGTGGATACCATATAATGGAGGGCTTCATCACAACACAAGAATTTAATCGTGAGGCAAAAGGATAAATACGCATCCTCACCCTAAGAAAAGATGATTTGAAGATATTCTTATGGTAAAAAGGATTGGATATGCATTCCTACCTTAAGAAAAGATGATTTGAAGATTTCTTATGGTGCAAAGGAATGGATACGCATTCCCACCTTAAAAAAAATTAATTTCATGGTAATTCTTATGGCGCAAAGGAATGGATACACATTCCCACCTTAAGAATAAAGTAATTTCATGATAATTCTTATTGCGCAAAGGAATGGATACACATTCCTACCTTAAGAAAAGGTATTTTTAAGGTATTCTTATAGCGCAAAGTAATGAATACGAATTCCCTCCCTAAAAAAGGTAATTTCATTATAATTCTTATGGTGAAAAGGAATGGATACACATTTCCACCTTAAGAAAGACAATTTGAAGATGTAATGGATAGACATTCCCACCTTAAGAAAGACAATTTGAAGATGTTCTTAAGGTGAAAAGGAATGAGTACACATTCCTACCATAATAATGATAATTTGAAGATGTCCTTATGATGAAAAGGAATGGATATGCATTTCTACCTTAAGAAAGACAATTTAAAGATGTTCTTATAGTGAAAAGAATTGAATATGCATTCCCACCCTAAGAAAGGTCAAGGATTAAAGACTTCAACTTTCAATCTTGATGATTTGCAGACATAATAAAGCTAAAACTTTGACTTGAGACTTCAACTTACAAACTTTGAAGATTTTCTTAAAGTTCGCATACTTAGTGGCTTTGAAGAATCATGGTGGATTTTAAAATTCAATTTGAAGACTTAGAGGATTTGAATGCTTCAACTTATGGACCTAGCTAATTTGAAGACATTGATTTGCATACTTTGTTGATTTAAGATACAAACTTGTGAGCTCGAAGAATTTGAAGACTTTAGCTTACATACTTGGTTGATTTGAGATCTTAACTTGCAAACGTGAAGATTTTGAAAACTTCAACTCTAATACGTGGTGGATTTGGGACCTCAACTCATAGATTTGAAGAATTTAGAGACTTTAATATGCAAACTTGGTTGATTTGAGAATTTATTTTGCGAACTTAGGACTTTAAAGACTTTAATTTGCATATTTGATTGATTTGAGATCTTAACATGCATACTTGAGGAATTAAAAGACATCAACCTACATACTTGATTAATTTGAGATTTAACTTGTAGGTTTGATGAATTTGAAAACTTCAACTACATTGTTGAAAGAACTCACATTTCATAAGGGGTTGCCCCCAATCGAGTCACCACCATTTGATACAAGTCTAAAGTTTGATGAAAGGTACTTATAGAGTTAACTCTCATGTAAGAGGTCAAGTGGGGACATGTGATTTTTTTACACTCATGCTACTGAACTTAGAATATAATTGTAAGTGGCTATGTACCTTAGTGAAGAGAATTAAGTCACAACGTAGTTATGAAAGAGTGAGTGTTTTTTTTGGTGTTGTACACTATTTATACTCTTGCAGGCCAAGAGTAACATACAGTTTATACTCATACATTAAGCAGCGTCCTCTCAAAGGTAGTACCTCTTGAGAAACTTTGCGTTTATGGGACCAATCATTATGCCATCTGCATCAACAAGTTTGTAAGCACCATTTGAATAAACTTCTTGTACTACATATGGTCCATTTCACTTTGAGGTGAATTTTACTCCAGACTGATAAAGGGTCTTCTTATTGCAAAGAATTGGTCTCCAACTTGAAAGCACCTCAAAAAAACCTTTTTATTAAAAACACAAGATATACAGGCTTGGTAACATTCAAGGTTTTGTTGAGCTTTGAGCCTCTTTTCATCAAGCGCTTCTAACTTGGAGAGATGTAGTCAAGCATTTTATTCTTCAGTAAGCCCTCTTGAATAACAAGTCTTAGGGAAGGTATTTGTCACTTAAGTAGCAGGACTGCTACAAATCCAAGAGTAAGCGAATATGGGGTTGCTTGAGTCAGTATGTGATATGTTGTCCTATATGCCCACAAGGCTTTTTCTTTTCTTTCATTCTAGTCTCGTTATGACTTGGAGACTATTTTTTAAAGAGATTTCATAGAGTTTTATTGAATGCTTCAACTAAACCATTGGTGATAGTATGATACATAGAAGATTTGCGTTGCTTGAAGCCGAAGAGATTATAGATCTTATTCATTAATTTGTTATCAAATGACTTTCCATTGTCGATTATTATGCATTGAGGAATGCAAAACTAGTAAATGATATTCACTCGAATAAAGTTTGTAACATTCTCCATAGCCCATTTTGAGAAGTAATTTGTTGCAGCCATGATATATAGGTGTCCACCAAAAACTTTTGTAGTGGTCCAACAACATCCAATAACCAAGCATTAAATAGCCAAAATGTGATAGTTGGGTGTAAAACTTTAGGAGGTTGATGTATTAAATTTGCATGGAATTGGCAAGTCTTTCACCTTCAAGCATAGTCTAAGCAATATTTCACCATAGTTAGCGAATAATACTCCATCTTCTTTATGTGAAAGTCAAACTTTGGTCAAGACTGATGTGATCCACATACTCCTAAATGTGCTTCTTGTAGAGCTTTGTCTACTTCTTCCTCTCCCAAACCTCGAAGGAGTACTCCCTCAAATGATCTTCTATATAATGTATCCTAATAGTAAAAGAAAATGAGGTGCACGACGACAAATGTTAGTTCTTCTTCTTGTATCTTCTAGAGTATCCCATAACACAAGTAGTTGATAATAGCTTGACACTAGTCTTTTTTATTGGCTTCAGAAAAAGAGATGAGGTAGTTAAGATCACCTTACATATATTCGTCATTAGTCGGTGGGGGTACTATCCATTTTTGGTAGATAGTAACTTATGTATGATTGGGAAGAGTCAAAGTTAAAGCTAAAGCAGTTAAGGCATCGACTATTTTGTTTTTCTTTCTTGGAACATGTTCTAGAGTCCATCTCTGAGCCATCCTATAAACTTTTGAGCATAGCTGTGATATGCACGTATTTCAGATTTCTTGACCTTATCAGTCCCCAAGAGTTGTTTAATAACCAACTATGAGTCACCAAAAACTTACAATTGTAATTGCTTCATGTCAATGGCCATTTCGAGTCCAAGTATTAATGTTTGATATTCTACAACATTGTTGGAGCAACTTCATTTCAATATGAAGGAGAATGGCAAGACCTCCCCATGAAGTGATAAACACCATACCAGCACTAGCTTTGTCGTGATGTCCAGCCCTATCAAAGTACATCTTCCAAGGAGGTTGTATTTCGATGGCCATGGAATCTTCATCAGGAAGCCTATCAGTTAACTCCAAATCATTTGGTATTGAATGGTCTACCAAGAAGTATGCTAATGTTTGTCCCTTCATAGCATTTTGAGGGACATACACTGTAACGACCCAAAAATTTTCAAAATATCCTTTTGGTTGGCCTTATATGATTTAATACTAGTCATGTTTAAGTTTTGATAGCCACGGGTTGAGTTTAAGTGGCCAAACGCAAAACGGGCTAGTTGGTGGCCTAGAGGGACAGTTTTGGCAGTGAACTTTAAATGGTCACAACTTTTTTTGTGGGCTTAAACTTGTGGGATACTACATATAAAATTGAATCTATTTGAATTATCTTTGCAACGCAATTGGTTTCACTTAATTCCAAGTTTGGATGAGGAAGTTATGGCCAAAAGAGTAAGACTGCCTGAAATTCGGAAGACATTGGAGATAGGCCCTAGAAATGGCCAAAGGCATGGGAGATGGGCCGTGAAACATTGCACGGTCTGTGTGGGGGTTCCTTCAAGTGGTCCAGTTGGCTGGGGGTGGCTAATAACCACCCCACAAACTAAGTTAAGGTCCACGGACCACCCCACAGTCCGTGAGACCTCAAACAGACCGTTTTGTGGTCCGTCAAGTTGGGCAGAGGCTTGGCCAAGCTGTGGGCTGCTTATTTGACTAAGTAAGTCATATGTAGCAGTTACATGGACCTTTTAAGGTTGACTGGGCCGTTTGGGCCACTGTTTGGCCCTGGGTTCATTGAGTTTTCTGCCTCTTTAAGGGTTAAGTTGTAATTTGGTTGATCCCTAGGCCCTTTTTAGGCTTCCTAAAGTCCCTTAA
>JBCEWC010016430.1:0-13127 GCA_038996855.1 Solanum aculeatissimum | reverse complement strand
TATATATATATAAATTTCATCTTCTATCCTAAATAAAATAATAAATGTATTTCCTTATAACTAATACATTTATTAATTATGCAAGTTTATAAATTGTCAACCAAATTTCATACTAATTTTATATACGAATAACTTATTTTTTAGGACAAAAGGTCCATAATTACCCCCCTTAACTTCCATTTAATAGCTAGTTTTATCCGTCATTATATTATCCGGCCATTTATACCCTACCATTACAAAGCTTTAACTCCGGTACCTCTCAATCGAATGAAAAAACCTAAATCAAATCAAATTACCTAATTTCAATTGAAATTATTCGATTCTCCCTTTTAACCTAGACCCGACCTGCTATACTAACTAAATTCATACCAAATTAGATTTCCAAATTCATCTCTCCTATCTTTTTCATATAATTCATGTTAATTCTGCGATCTTCATACTCATTTCAAATTACAACATTTAAAAGGTTATTTCTATGAATGAATCTGAGGTTGAAGGATCGAATTCATTGTTTGGGCTTTTGGGGTCTACGAATATGAAGCTGTAGATGTAATTTCGAAGGTTGATTTTAGTTGAAAAACTCGTGAAGCCATCCTTTGTGTATTGAAACTCGAAAATAACTACTGATTTGAAAGTTTGTTGGTGAGAAATTCAGCTGATGTTGGGTTCTTGAAGTGCAAAAACTTGTTTAAGAGATTTAATTGTATGCTACTGAAAATTGCTTGGATATCGCAATTGAAGCTGGAAATGGCTGTCACAATTCCACCACCAACGCCGGCCACTGTCCCCATCAATTCATTTTAAAAAGGGAACTGGTTTTAAATGGGTAATTTGGGTTGAAATTGGGGATTTGAGATTGATTTGGGGGAGATCATTTTTTCGTAAAGGCATAGGTGTTAAGTTTCGTAAAGGCAGAGGTATAAATGGCTAGATAGTACAACGGACGGTAAAACTACCTATTACATAAAAGTTGAGGAATATTTTAAACCCTTTTTCCCTATTTCCTATCTATCTACCAAACATGGTATAAATTATATAAAAATTAATATATAAATAACTTGTTTTCTTACCCAACTACCAAATGACCCCTAATTGCTTAACCTTGAGTTATGATGATATTCGAAGAACTGCCATTCTGTTAGCTTCTCTGTATTTGTTTTTAATCAAAAGGATCAAAAGACTTTGGCACAAAATTTTCACATTCTATTCAAAAGATGCAGGATTTAAGCATACGAGTAAGAGGTGGCATACATGTTGATGCAAATTAGTTCCCTCCTACAGTGGTAATACAAGAAAATAGAACTCTTGGGTGAATCCCTTCACTGCTGTAATGGATTCTCTTCGTCAGAGACTGTACACCGTCATAGTTTTCCAAGAACAATGCAGCACTTGCCAGAATTGTGAATATTATCCACTAGTTGAACATCTTCAAACACTTATTCTCTTCTTTAATTTGCACCACAAGCCAGACTTCGTGTGAATAGTTGCCCCTGTAACGAGTTCTACATCCTCAGGAGACCCTTTCAGTTCCACATCAAACTTTTGCAACAACATTGCCAATGCTATTGTTGACTCCATAAGTGCAAATTGGTCACCAACACATTTTCTTGGTCCCCCACCAAAAGGCAAGAAAGCGAAGTCTGATATAATCTGATTACAAAGACATAAACGCAATGGTAAAAACATAAATTTTAGAAATGAATCTACTCTAAAAAAAAGTGAACAGAATGGCACCTCATTTGGGTATAATGCTCCAGGACTTCTAGATGGATCAAAACCTGCCCACCCTTCAATGCCTTGATTTTCCTTTTGTACTAGGAACCTCTCAGGTTCAAATTCATTAGGTTTGTCCCAGAAATATGGTGATCTATGAAGATTATATACCTGCTTGGATGTACTAAAGTGTCAATAGAATTCATCTAGATATTCCCAACTACTAGTTTAATCCGTTAAGACACGATTCAGTCACATAAGAACTTAATACTTGGAGAAACTAACAAAAGTAAAAGTAAGGAAATGAAAACTGACAGACAGGAAAACATCAGTGCCAGCTGGAATTTCATATCCATTCTTGTCGCCATTATAGCCCCCTGAGGAGTAAAATAAAGTCTCAGTCTTGATAATGATAGGGTGGGGAAACAAAATGATTATACTCTATTCACAGAGTTTTGACCCTTGATAAAGAAGAAATCAAAAGACTAGAACGAATCTGCCAGAGAAAATCCTTGTTTGCAAATGGAAAGAGAGCCATGGCCCACAGGTACAGCTGTGCTAGAGGACATGTAAAATGCCCATAGCAATTAGCATAAGAAGATAGGGAAGTATGTACGAGACTAATTGAGCCAAGTTCCCAAATCTAGGAGTAGATAATTAAAAAAAAATTAGGAATCTCACCTGGTAGTTTATCTGATGTAAGGGAACGTCTAATTAGCAATGGAGGTTGTGGATACAAGCGCAACGACTCCACAACAATAAGTCGCAAATATCTGATACCATGGAAGTATGATATAGCATCAAGAAGCATTACAGATCATGCAAAAGAAATCCTAAAATTTTCTGTAAGTAATAACAGGTAATCTTTAAAAACATCATCTCATTGCTAACAATAATATATCCAGAAGACCAAGACTGGCAGAAGCAGTCTGTCTTTTCAATTCAGCTGTATAACAAGTCATTGTTTTCCAACCTATGATTTTCCAAATTACTTCATTCTACGTGATTTTACCTTCCTCTCCTCTAGGTTAACGATCGTCATTTTTCCATTGCAAGGACATGACTTCCTCATATGGTCTAATCATCTTAATTCTGTCTAGGGGGTGTTAGGATTGACTTTTTTTAAGTGCCTTGTAAGTTTAAAGTCAAAAGCCATAAGTTTGCAACCCCCAACTTTTGGCTTTTGGATTCTTTTTGTACTTTTTCAACTTTAAAAAAGTGATTTTTAAGTACTTTTTTGTGTTACCCAAACACTTCCAAAACTGAAAGTATTTAAAAGCCAAAAGACAAAAGCAAAAAAAAAAGTCAATCCAAACACCCACTTAGTCTCTATAATCACGTTTTCAACTGTTAGCCAGATATTTTACTTACGTTATTCTTTTCAGATTGAGCATTGTTCATTATAACATTTTTTATTTAAGCTATTACTGAAGTTACAAAAGCATCACTATTCAACGAATTGCAAATGGTCCTATTGCCTCATATAACACCAGTAGAAAATTGTTTGCAACTTTAACATCTCAAGGTACACACCGAAACACTTTCACTAGATATCTTTGCTACTTCAACTCGGGGAAATAGTTCATCTTAAAACTGCAGAAAGAGTGAGTATATCCACCTATGTTAACAAGGAGCTTAGGCCCATTGAGGGGAAATACGGAGGTTTACATTTTGAGAGAAAATGCCATAAGAAATGATTGCTCCTTGTACAAGAACTAGTACTATGAGCTTGATAACTTACTCTAATTTTTTAAGAGACTCGAAAGTTGTCCTTCCCTGACCAAGCACTCTATCAATCTCTGACTGCGCTTTCTTCATTTTGACTGGATGCTTCAGATAATTTATGAAAGTGAACATTAGCCACAATGTTCATGGTCCACTTTGAAGGAATTGGTAAAACAAATCAACATAAGGAGATTCATTCAAACTGAAATAAACGAGGCATAAAGTGGCAAATGAGAGAATGCCGAGTAAATTATAAGAAAGGGACTTGAAAATTCCGCATGCAAACTTGTAATTTTGAAACTCAAGCAAATACAACCTTTAGCATGACAAGTTCTTATTTATGTATTTCATTTTTGCAACAGTGTAGAAGATAATTATTTTGTGTTGTTATGGCCCATACTTGTGCAAGAAGGAAAACAGCCCACGTAAGAACGGCAGCAGTTGTTTCATGTCCAGCAATCAGCATCGTCATCAAGTCATCCCTTAGCTGTCCAGAGAAATTAGTGACAGGGTTGAGACTGATCTTTGCAATAAACTACTTACACTCCATGAATTCTGGTCCATAAAAAATATCTGATGAATACCCTCATGCATTCTATTATGTTATTGCGGAATCATTCCTACTTGAATAAATGAAACACATAAAGTGATGATTGTAACAATTTTCTCTCACTTTATGACAGAAAAAGTTTACAGAAAAAGGAACACGGTATTTTACCTGACGATCATCAACATCAACACCCCTCATATCAACTAAAAACCGCAAAAGACTTGCATCCTGCAAACTTCAAAAGTTACAATGCCAAGACTCACTGGTCTGAATTTAACAATGCTCTGTAAAATGTTTAGCTAACAAAAATGAAATAGAACAAGAAGAGAAAAAATAAGCAAAAAACCTTGAGATTTAAGTAGTCCCTTTGTTGTAGTTTCTCAACATCCGTTTCCTGCGAAAAAAGGTAACAAGAATTAAGCTAAGGTACACTGTAACTCTTATAGTATTTATAAATATCTGTAAAGGTCTTTATTTTGCTTTTTCTCAAGGTAATTGATCAACTATATAAATCCTCTGAGTTCATACCACTCTATTCAGGTCCATTTCATTCCAATGCTACATATTATGTTTTTCAAGGTTAATCGGGGTCTTGAAAACTGGAGATTCATCAAAACTCACATTTATCCATAAGCAGGCATGCGAGTCTCCAAACAAAATTAAAAGACTTGACAAACATCAACAACATACTAAAGCATTGCTGCTATGCACCCACAGATATGCCTGATTATTTACTTACAGAATTTATTTAACAATGCAAGTATTATTGGCTTGTGATATATGTATGATCCTAAAGAACAGAGATCACCAAACAGGCCTGGATTCTCATGAAAATATCAAACCATACTTACATATGGAAGTACAATCAGATAAGTGTAACAAAAAACTTTTTTGCCATTATGGCGCATGTAGTCAACTAGAGTGGAACAAACCAACTATCAACCATAAGGAAATAAACAGAATAGATAAATGTAAATGAAACTTGTATTACTGATAGAATCTACAGAATGCGAAATTTCTAAATGCTAGATGAAGGCGCTATCCATCCTCTCACCTGTCTGGTCTCTTTTGCATTTTGTATAAGACCATCAAGGCAGTCATTGATGACCTTAAGATCATTTTGGAACTTTCGCTGCCGAGGAACTAACCATCTTGCCAGAGGGATATTCCAATAGGGGATGTAGAAAGTAGAACGATGTTCGGCTTCAAAAAGTGTACCATACACAGCCTGCAAATTTCATTAAAAGATGAGAGAAGATAGAAGAGTATCTGCAGTGTAGAAATAGTTGATAGAAGAGTATCTGCAGTGTAGAAATAGTTAAAATTGTTTGTAAGCTGTTAGAAAAGCAAATGTATGTTGTTTACTCCAGAACTATAAGTTTAGAGAAAAACATGGCATGCTACTAATAAACTTAATCCTTCAGCATATTGAGAAAGCAGCAGAAGCATCTTCATGAAATTAAGGAATTTAGTTGCATAATCAGACCTGAATAACTGGAGACTCTTTTGTGATGGAACCAAAGTCATAATTGAAAACACCAAGCCCAATAATATCTAGTGCTAAATTTGAGAATTCAGCCTCGAGATCCAACTCAATTGGCTTCCCTCCTCCAGACTCTTCTTGTTCAAGAAGCTTATCAAATTTCAACATTGTTCTATCAGCACATTCAGTGAATACTTTAGCCATAGCTTCTAGGTATGATGAGTGGAATCCAGGGGCAATAACTGTCAATCATACGAGAGCTAATCAAATTATTTGGTGTACAAATGTTCGTATACGAATCAACAGGCTTGTATCAATACATCTAATATAGACAAATAAGTACATGGGAAAAAGAATGCACATATGACCGATAAAACAGAAGCAAAGCAAGGATTTTAATTTGATGGGTTCAACTTTCAAAATATTGTTGAAAAATCTAATATTCGATGGGATTTTGTTAATTTTTACGTATATATATGTTCTGTTTAAAAAAATAATAGGTTCAATTGAACCTGGATCTCTAAAGCTACATCCATCACTGGATAATAAACGTTATTCTTACTCTTCATAACCCATACAAAGGCATAAGGATCTCAAATGGCACCTCAACTTTCTGTGTCGTGTGGAATCGCAAAAGCTTGGCTTTGTCTTAATACTCCTTTATCTTGAAATATTGGGAGACAAAGAGAAAAGCACCAATTACCAAGATGACCCCTTTTCTCTTTGGCTACACATCATTTTTTTTTAAAAGTATAGGGAACTTGAGTCTCTCTGAATTCAGTTCTTTATGCTACCTTTTTCTTGTTTTGTTTTTGTGTTGAGGTAGGAGAGGGAGTCTAAGGCAGCCGAATGCCACCATCCATGCAATCAATAAAATTGTTTGTTTGTATAGAAATAAAGTAGAACACGATCATCTCATAATTTATTAGTAGTTGGAGCAGCTTCATCCTCCTCTCTAAAACTTCTACTGGTATACTCAGCTATCAGTCATTTTTCTACCTCATTTGACTAGTGATGAGTATCATGATGACATTTCTATGTTCCTGAAACACTGGAACAAAATGCAGCCTAAGTTCGTATCCCAGAGGACAGTTGAAATCAAGTGGTGCCACCCTTGATAACAAAAAGGCTGTTAGATAACTTTGATGTCAGAAAATTCAAATTATCCGGTCACGAAGGCATTGCACTTCTCTTTGCAAAACCAATTTATCACAGATGAGCACTATTCTATTTGACCATTCAAAGAACAGAAACGAGCAGGAATCATAAGATATGGAAGACCAGTATCCTTACTCATGGATAAGTTTAGTAAGGGTCAAGAATGACTATCAAATCAAATAAGCATCATGATTTTAATGCATCAGGTACTGATCATGACAAAAACAATGAATCACAGTCTAACTAGACCACATCAACCGATATGAGTCAAGATTTCTACAGCAGGATTATGGGCAACCTTTAGCAGATTATATGGGGAAAAAAGTGAGCAGAACCAGGGCCAACCCCATAAAAAAACATTCTTACCTCTTCTCCTCTGTTTCCAAGTATCAAGGTCAGCAGGTATCAGCCCTTTTCCCATGATTGGTTCCAAGATTTCAGCAAGGACCCCCTGGTTAGAAATAAGAAGAGTCGCATTAAGTTGACCGAGTTTCTTGCTGTTGTTATTGAAACAAAAAAGTTATGCCACTATAAAATTAAATTCTATCAGCTACTGTAAGTATTAACAAGACCTTCTTTTCTACCTAACAATTAAAAGAAAAAAAGAAAGGCCATAAGCAAGTTCTTAATAACTTGTGCTTTCTTTTTTTCAAAGAAAGAACGAGGCCTGGAATTATTATGGTTTGAAATTGATAGAAATTAATAGACAGACATGCAATAAAAAACTGAAAATGTGTAATATCAAGGTCAGAATATCATATGTTAACTTGAACTCTTGCATACATTAAATTTCTCCATCAATGAACAAGGAAAACTATTTTGGATGCATCATATAACAAAGTTACTAACTTAATGAAGAACCAAGGAGAAATTACTAGTTGTCTAGAGGTTCCACTGATACTCCACTTTTTGCGATATGATTTGCAAATATAATCAAATCTAATAACCAATTCAGATAATTTACTTTCATCAGATCTTAACTCCCCACATAAGTCAATTGCATCCCTTCTATGCAGCAAAAGCAGAAAAAGAATGAATAAGAGATGATGTGCAAGGCAACAGCTGAACAGCAGAGGCAAATAAGGATAAGAGTATATACAAGAGCAGGCACGACCTTAGATATGCTTAAGAATGAACAAGAAAGTTACGAAGAACAAAATGGGCTAGGAGATTTACTGGGGGCTGGAGAGAGGAGTTATAGTACAAACCTTGTCATAAGAAAATGCATTCTCGCGAAGAATATGTCTAGCAACAATGGGATCGGATACAACAACAAATGCTTTTGGTCCAAAAGCAAGTTTATAGACTGATCCATACTGTCAGCTCAGCCAAAAGAAGGAAGAAAATTAGATTTCACAAAGAAAATAGAGGGACATAAATGAAGAGAAAAGTCATACAGTATTTGTTTTATATATCTTTTCTAGGGAAAAACCTACAAAGTTCATCCATTTTTTAATTATAAAAAGATTAAGAAATTAGTCAACTTTGATATGAATGATACTCAACATATACTAGCAAGTTCTTCGCTGGTTTTTATTAATATGACTAAAGACCAACACATGTTTGGCGCCTTTGTTCCAAATAACCAATTCATTCTGAAAAAGTTGATAACTATCAAAGTAATCCCGTTGGTGCAGACATAAATCATAAATATACATAGTCTGTCTCTTCTCCATCATGATATTTCAAGTCTTCGTATTCTGACAACTTTGCCAAATGATATAGGTTTTTTCTTGATTTGATAAAAGTTCTGCACCAACCCAACACTTGACAACAAATTGTCCAAAACAATATCGTGTGCCCTCTGACCATTGAGAAATGAATTAAAAAGAACAGTACAAAGCTAAATCGTGTTTCTTGTTCAAAGGGCGTGTTGCTCGGACTCTTCAAAAAGTCAACAAGTGCGTGTCGGACTCTTCAATTAGTGTATTTTTGGAGAGTCCAACACGGGTGTGGCATATAAGTGAAGAGTCTGAGCAACATAGTTTGAAGGAATAGAGGGATACGAGAGAGAATCATACAAAGGTTATTACCTGTAGGAACCAATCATACAATGAGAAAAAAAGTGGACGGTCGAAAAGGTCGGAGACTGCCCCTTCTGCAATAGGCATTGACCCAATTTTCCCCCCACTCAACAGATTCGTGAGGAGGTTGCTAGCATTATCAAAAAAATTCATCTTTGTTTTTCGTTCATCTGTGCTTGTGGACTGGCATCTGCATTTCATATTCCTCAAACTTTCAGCCAAAAAACATTGCCAAAAATAATCACTAGATACCACAAAATATCTTATTTGAATCAAGATGACTACACTCCACGAGGATTAAAAAGGTAGAACACATACCTATGATGCTGGTAAGCAGGAGGGGCGGAGCTAGAGTGTTGGTCATACGTTGGGTCACACCCAATAGCTTGGATCAAATTATATATTTGTCTTAAAAATTCATTTAATATACAACAACAACAACAGTATGCACAATGAAATCTCACAAAGTGAGGTCTATAAAGAATAGGGTCACAAAGTGAGGTCGGGAAAGAATAGGGTATATGCAGGACTTACCACCACCTCTCCGAGATAGCGAGGTTGTTTGCGAAAATACTCTCCGCTCAAGTAAATCAAAGCAGTATTAAAAGAAAAACGGTTGACAACTAATAGCAAAACACTAGCAGAGCATACATGCAATGAGCCGTAGCAACAACCCGGTGCGATCACCTAAATACAGTTAAATTCCAAAATACACGGACTACATGAAAAGGCTAATACTACTACTACGACTAACACAGTCCTCAATACTACCACTAAGCCAAATACATGAATAGGCTACAACAATTCTCAACTATCTAGTAACCTTCTCCGCTTACCTATCTCCTCGGTGAGCTAAAATTGTGTAACTAATCACCTTTCCCCAATATTTCTTAAAAATTAGAACTGAAAACCCATAAGATTGTGGTAAGTAGGCAATAAAGGTGAAGAGTAGGAGATTTTGTCAAATCCATATAGTCAAATTGCTGTAAAAGGTACAGAACCGCCTTGGGTACTGACTAAACAAATTGATGAAAGAAAGATAAGTACCTGATTGAAGACCTTTTGGAGGTAGCCCCAGAAGTAGGATAAGAAGAGGGAAAATGACAAAGAATTGAGTCACTCCGTCGATTCAACACAAGACAGATGTTGCTGCTACAAAACCCAGTTGCCATTTTCTACCACCCCAAACCAAACTATCTGTTAAGTGCTGATGGATAGAAAAGGCAACACAGAAGTGGAGGGAATCAGAGTACCACTACTAGTAGTTAAACAACCCCACAATTTATTCAAGGCTAAACTTGAAACTGGCTTTTCATTTTCATATAAATAAATATTTTTACTTTTATTTTATAAATATAACTCGGTACTTAATTTTTATTTTCTTTTTCTAGTTTTCTGCATTAACACTGATTTGGTACGATAAAAAATATTTTTTTAATTTTCTTATATTTTAATTAGTTAAAGTACTTTTTTTAAAAGGAAAATACCTAATTTTTGAAAAAATATTCTAATTAAAGTGTGTATATATATATATTAAGCGATATTATAAGTTTATTATTTTGTTCTCATTCATTCCTAACCTTCATTTATGGACTATCCCAACTCTAACCATCAAAAAACCATCGCTCCTCGTCACATCTCATTTCATAGTATTTTGCTACGTAGTGTATAAAAAATACTCTGAGTAAATATATTTTACTTACCTATAAAATATTAGAAATAAATTAAAAAATTCACTTATGTTTCAAGAAAATATTTTCCTCTAACATAACCCAAATGATAAAATTTTACTTTTATAGGTTGTGTATCCAAATTCAATAAATACACAATAGGTGTTGGAACTTGAATAATTATCAATTAATCATAATTAATTAATATTTTTTATTTAGTTAAATAGTTTAATTAATTTATATCTATACTATATTAAAAGCGCGGAAGCGCTTAGAAATGTTGTTTGAACTTTTTATCCTTCGTTAAAATTCATAAAAAGACTCCTCTTTAGATAGAATCGTCATTTCACTATTTATCTAAATTTATTATTTAATCTTTTATTTATTTAATTTCAAGATTCACTTTGGGATTATAATTTCTTTATATTTAGAATTCACTTTTGATTTAAGACTATTCTGTATAAACAATTGTCTAGGCTATACAGAAAAGAAAAGGAAAAAACATTATTATTTTCTAATATTTAAAACTTTTTGAAATTACTTAAAATTTTGACTATAAAATATTTTGTTAAGAAAAGTATGTAGTATAACAAATATAAAAAGAAAGAAAAAAAATCAGTTTTATTATGTTGTAGACATTAAACTATTTCTTTTATATTTAGAAGTATCTTTTCACATTAAATTTTAGTCAATTAATTACTTAACTTCTAACTGTTCAACTCCAAATTATTAGTTTATGTATTCATAAACTATTAACTTATTTATATTATAAGTAATTGAATTGATTTTTCTTATCTTTGTCAATTTACAATAGATTAAACTATTGCATCAAACTACTAATATTTATTCAATTTTGTTTACATGAATATTGTATTTATTTAATTACAAATATTATTTATACATAATTTTTAAATTAAAATGATTCATACGCGCAAAACACATATGTTGAACTAGTACTATGTTAAAAGCGTGAAGGGCCTTAGAAATGTTGTTTGAACTTTTTGTCCTCATTAAAAAGACTCATCTTAGACAAAATCATTTTTTCACCATTTTTCTTTAAATTCTTATTTAATTATATTTATAATATTGACTTTTAAAATATATAGAAAGAAGTGATAAAATAAGGACTTCTAGCCGTGGAAAGATTCCTAAATCTTCCTTATTTAATAGACTTTTACTTGTTCCTTATTTGAATCAAGAAAATATCATGCAGTCGCTAAGGAAAATTCTAATTTATCATGGGTTCTAATTAGTGATAGAATCTCTATATATAAGACCTTTATAAATAAATAATTATCAAAATTACTTTTATAGTGAATTGTTTTTTTTTTTATAATAGAAATGTTGTTTGAACTTGTTGCCCTTCATTTCATTAAAAGTCTTCTCTTTAGATAAAATTGTCTTTTCACCATTTTTCTTTAAATTCTTATTTAATTATATTTATAATATTGATTTTTAAAATATATGGAAATAAATGATAAAATAAGGATTTCTAGCCATGGAAAAACTCTTAAATCTTTCTTATTTAATAGACTTCTACTGTTCCGTATTTGAATCAAGAAAATACTTTACTGCCGCTAATTAAGGAAAATTTTAATTTATCATGATCTATAGGGTCTTTATAAATAAATAACTTATCAAAATTACTTTTGCACTGAATTATTTATCTTTTTATAAGTTCATAATTAAATTAAATTTTCTCTGTAATGTTTGTTACTATATGAGGTACATGCTTTGATCACGCGCAAAACGCGTTAATTTATTATTTTATCTTTTATTTATTTAGTTTCAAGATTCACTTTCAAATTAGAATTTCTTTATATTTAAAATTCACTCTTGATTAGGACTATTACATATAAATAATTATCTAGGCTATTAAAAAAAAAAGAGAAATATTATTATTTTTCTAATGTTTAAGCCTTTGAAACTAACTAAAATTTTTATTATAAAATATTTTGTTAATAAAATTATGTAATATAGCAAATTTTAAAAAGAAAAGGGTAGTAAAAATTACATTAAAATATTAAACTACTCCTTTTATATTTAGGAGTCTTTTTTAAAATTAAATTTTAGCAATTAATTATTTAACTCCTAATATTCAACTCCAAATTATTACTTTATGTATTCATAAACCATTAACATATCTTTATGTTATAAGTAATTGAATTGATTTTCTCATCTTTATCCGTTCGTAGATTAAATTATTGCATCAAATTAATAGTATTTATTTAATTTTATTTGTATGAATATTGTATTTATTTTAATGATAAATACAATATATATATATATATATATAATTTTTAAATTAACACGAAACAACACATACATGCAAAACACATACACTAAACTAGTAATAATAAATTACACTGATATGATATAAACATCCGGTGTCAATTAGTATTTAGCATAATTAAGTTGCATATCTCTAACAAGCTTATATGACAAATTTAAGAAGATTTAAGTTATATAAATGACAGTTTAAATGTTTATTGAAAAAAAATATTAGTAAAATAACTTTAATTTTAATTTATAATGTCACAAAAGACTATTATCAGATTATGAGTTAATGTTTATGAAAGATTTACTTATCATTGTTTTATATATTACCTGATTGTGTGAGTATTTCTTACATGTTAATGTATAATTTTAAAAAATATTTTAAGAGTATTATTAATCTAACTAGGTAATTGGCCCGCGTTTCGTGTGGTCATAAGTAATCTAATGAAATTTATATATTTTAATATTAAAATTAATAAAATACTCTAAAGTTATTAAGTTCTTTCTATATAAAAAATTTAGCATTA
>JBCEWC010016429.1:0-13127 GCA_038996855.1 Solanum aculeatissimum | reverse complement strand
TATGTTTGGTTTCTAAGCCCAAGTTGCATGATTTGAAGTTTAAGTGTCAAGTTTCCGTTTCTAAGCATGCATGTATACATGTATATGTATTCTTGTGGGATGATGACTTAGTACCGAGGGATTGGAGGTGGGTGGACTATCTCCATAGGATCCATACTCCTTTTCGTCAAACCATGAGCCTACATGGGTTGCTACCGAAATGGATATTGTTTCCCGTAAGGTATGCCTTGATACCGAAATGGGTATTGTTTCCCGTAAGGTATACCTTTATATGATGTGATACGATATGATATGATGTGTTATGCTATGTTACGAAATCCTCCAAAATGGGTATTATTTCCCGTAAGGAAGGTGGCCATCCTCCGAAATGGGTATTGTTTCCCGTAAGGTGTGATATAGATTACCTTTGGTATGTAATCTTCTCTTACCCAACGAGGGGTCGCATTGGGCAGGTTCATGTTGTAACTCACATGGATTTGTGATGTCGGTTATGGTTCCATCCCCTCTGTACTACTCATTATGGCATTCATGCATCATGACTTACATGGCATCTTGATATATATATTGTCACTTCCTATATTCATTTCTATATATGTGCTTTGTCATGTAGGTTGTCATAGGCTCATGTGCATATGCATTTACATTCCCGCATACTTAGTGCTTAATTGTGCTAACCATATTTCTATCTACATCTTCTAACCATCTATGGACCGGAGACGATTCCTACCTTCTACCGGGCGATGCTTGATTTATCTTGAAGACTTGTAGTGGTGAGCCCTTTTGTTCAAGGGCAATAGACACTTTCCATCTACCTTGGTATTTACTTATTTTTGGTACTTTAGTTTTGAGGATGAGCCTCAAACTATGTCGAGGCCCCCTCCTATCTTATGTAGAGTCTTTGGACTACTGTACTCTCATACGTTGTTTTGTTATGTCGATTATTATGTTTATGGGAATTATGATTATTAGCCTTGTCTTAAAGAATCTTTATTTAAATTTCCTATGAATTAAATATTAGGGATTTTTGATTGACTATGTGCTTATATGGAAAGTCCCATAACCCCGGTGTGCCCCCATAGATTGAGTCCCAAGTCCCCAATTCCTTAGAACTTATATGTTACCGAGCTTCCAAACCGATGAGGTGTGAAATGATGCTATGATGGCTTGATCGAGGACTTTCGGGTTCTCCTTCGCCATGTCACATCTAGGCCCCCTATCCGGGTCGTGACAACTCCATGAGACCCTCCATGAGAAATAGTATGCACCACGAGCCGTGGATAGTTCTGTGGTGGAATACCTCACTATGGTATCCCCAAAATCACACCAAGGGTCCCTTTCATGATTCCCTTCACGGATAGTGGTGTGCACCACAGTCTATCAAGGGTGTCTTGGTGGGCATCCTGGGCCAAAATTTCCTGGAAAACCATTTTTAAGCTTTGGTTTCATCCTTTTGACCACAGGAACTTACAATAACTCCCCCTTGGGATCATTCATCCTTGTATGAGATAAGAACTATGAATAGAGCAAAATGAACATCAGCAGCACAACATGAATGCAAAAGTGCAAGTTAAGCATCAAAATTATAAAATCTTCAAACCTTTGTAACTAACAACATTTAAAACTAGTTTCATGAGCATGTAAGCATGCTATGACATGAAAATGCATAAATAAAAGAATTTGGACCATTTAACATGAGTGACCTATTACCTTAGGCGTATTTAGAGTGGAAAAGATTAGGGCCGATTTTGCTTCCTCTGTAGTACCCTAAATTTGTTTGTTCCTCCAAAGGAATTTAACTGATGCCACTTCCTTGTTACATAGTCTATTTACTTGTTGATTTAAAATCTTAACTGGGACTTCTTCATAGGTCAGATTCTCCACAACTTCAACATTCTCCACAGGCACAATAGAGCTTGGATCACCAATAAATTTCCTCAATATGGACACATGAAATATTAGATCACAGCTATTTTTGATGGCATGTCAAACCTATATGCCACCTTATGAATCTGCTCTAACATCTCATAAGGTCCTACATACCGAGGACTCAATTTTCCCTTTTTACCAAGCCACATCACAACCTTTATAAGTGAAACCTTCATATACACCTAATCCACTACATAAAACTCAAAGTCTCTCCTCCTAACATCGGAATATGATTTTTGGTGACTTTGGGGTGTCTTCAATTTCTCCCTTATGAACTTTACCTTTCCATAGTATCCAAAACCAAATTGAGATCGATCAAAGCCATTACACCAATTTCAAACCAACCAACGGGGATGTACATCTCCTTACATACAGAGCTTAAAATGGTGTTATCTCAAAGCTAGCATGATAACTATTGTTTTAGAAAAACTTACTAAGCGATAAGTGATCATCCCCGTTACCCTTGAATTTCAATACACAAGCCCTCAACATTTTCTCTAAGATCTGAATTATCCTTTTGGCTTGTCTATTGGTTTAAGAATGGAAAGTGGTACTTAACGTTAACTTGGTGCCAAGTCCTCTTTGAAATGACTTCCAGAAATGTGAAGTTAATTAGATACCGTGATCTGATATAATGAACAATGGTACCCCTTACAACCTCACTAGCTCCCTTATGTACAATCTAGCATACTCCTCGATGTTGAAAGTAGTCTTGATTGGTAGGAAATAAGATAACTTGGTCATTCTATCAACAACCACCCAAATGGAGTCATATTGCTTTTGAGTAAGAGGGAACCCAATCACAAAGCCAATATTCACATCTTTCCACTTCAAAGTCGGAATCTCTATGCCTTGGTCCAGTCCACTGAGCCTTTGATGTTCCACTTTTACCTATTGGAAATTACGGCACTGCCCAAAAATCTAGCTATGTCCTTCTTCATGCTAGTCTACCAATACATTTCTTTCAAGCCTTGGAACATTTTGGTAGATTCAAGATGTATGGAATATGGGGAGTTATGGTCTTCCCTCAAACCATACACATTTGGAACACACAACTGACTTGGTAGTGAAGCACACCATCTCCTCCTAGAGAGAAAACCTGTTCCATCTTCTTGGCAACTAGCTTCTTCAACTGAACCAATGTCAGATCCAGGTCCTGTAATACATTAACATCTACCACCACTGATGATTCAACCCTATTTTGCACATGGATACAACACTTATTGGAGTCACTCAACCTTACTCCCAAGCATGCCAAACAATGCACGTCCTTCACCTACTCCCTCTTCCCCTTATCCATATGATCCACACTACCCATAAATATCCTACTGAGAGCATCAGCTATGACATTTGCCTTGCCTGGATGATATTGCACACTCATGTCATAATCTTTGAGGAGCTCAACCCACCTTCTTTGCCTCAAATTCATGTCTCTTTGATTGAACACATGCTACCAACTCTTATGGTCAGTAAACATATCAACATGCACCCCATAAAGATAATGATGCCAAATTTTCAAGGAAAACACCACAGCGGCTAGTTCAAAATCATAGATTATATAATTTCATTCATGCACCTTTAATTTCCGCAAAGCATCTTCTATGACCATACTATTTTGCATTAGAGCACAACTCAAACTGATACGTGAAGAATCTAATATACCACAAATCCATCCAAACATTTTGGGAATGTTAGAATAGGAGACAATGTATGATGATCCTTCAAAGTTTGAAAACTTTTCTCATATTCATCCAACCATTACAATTTCTCTTTCTTTGAGTCAACTTGGTCAAAGGTGCAACGATAGATGAAAACCCTTCAACAAATCTTTGTAATACCCAGCCAAACCTAAGAATCTCCTAATATCTGAAAGAGATAGTGGTGTAGGCTAATTTACTATTTCAACCTTCTTTGAATCACCTTAAAGCCATCACCGGATACTACATGGACAAGGATTACCACCTCTCTTAACCAGAATTCATACTTGCTGAATTTGGAAAACAATTGATTATCCCTCAAGGTCTGAAACACAACCCTGAAATGATCCATAGTTCTTCCTTACTATGAGAATAAATTAGGATGTCATTTATAAAGACCACTACAAACGTATCAAGGTAGGGCTTGAACACCCTTTCATAAGATCCATGAATACTGTCAGAGCATTAGCTAGCAAAAATGACATAACTACAAATTCAAAGTGATCATATCTTGTCCAAAATATCATCTTATGAATATGACACACTCTTACCCTTAACTGATGATAGCTGAAATGAAGGTCAATTTTGGAAAAATGAGGAGCCCTTTGAAACTGATCAAATAAATCATCTATCCTCGGTAGTGGATACTTGTTACATAGTAAACTTATTCAATTGCCAGTAGTCTACATACATCCAAATTGACCTATCCTTCTTCCTTAGAGACAATATGGGAGCACCCCACAATGAAATGTTTGACCTAATGAAACCTTTTTCAACAAGTCCTTCAAGTCATCCTTCAACTCCTTTAACTCTGCTAGGTCTATTCGGTAGGGAGAGACAAAGATAGATTGGATATCAAAAGAGAGAGTTATGCCAAAGTACACTTCTTTTTAAGGGGGAATACCGGTAAGTCTTCAGAAAACACATAATAGAATTAATTCACAACAGGAATTGACTCAAGAGCAGGAGATTTAGAATTAACATCCTTAACCATCACAATATGGTAGATACAACGCTTGAAAATTAGTTTTTTGGCTTTTAGATAAGAAAATGAATCGACCTTTGAATGTTAAGTCACTACCTACCCATTCATGAAATGGCTTATTTGGGAATTAGAATTTGACCTTCTAGGGCCTACAATCTATGAAGGCATAAGAAACATGTATCTAATCCATCCCAAAAATAACATCAAAGTCAAACATATCAAGCTCAACAAATCCAACACTTGGAGCGTCATAATTTCTGGTGCACATCTCCACACCATCCTGCCTAACCCTTGTTTAAAGAGATAAGGTTCTTCCCAGACATAAAACTTCATCTCATGTGCCAACTTCTTCTTCTGCTAGGTTGATGACTCTAGTGGAAACACCCCATTCACTAAGAAGTTGATAATTTTTACATACTAAGGTAACTCGAATACCTCTAGTGCTAAGAGCTGCTCCTTAAGAAATTTCTTTGATCTGCCCTTTCTCTACAATATGGGTGTCACTCTCCAATCTGGATAAATAATCTACAATCTAATTCTCACACCCCTTGTGATCTTGAATTTTTAGGTTGAATTCTTTCAAGAGTAGGATCCACCGAATAAGCTAGGCTTAGCATCCTTCTTGTTGAAAAGGTACCTAAGGTCTATGTGATTAGTGAGCATAATCACCTGAGTACCTATCAGATATGACCAGAACTTGTTGAAGGCATATACCAATGTCAGCATCTCCTTTTCAGCGAATGTGTAGTTAGACTGTGTTGTATCCAAGGTTTTGCTAGCATAATATATTGAGTGGAAGATTTTATCCTTCCACTATGCTAGCACTACTCCCACTGTTGGTTGCTGACATAGTATATCAACTAAAATGGGATCTCCCAATTAGGGGCCATTAGGATTGGTGCTTCTGTCAACCTCTTTTTCAACGTCATAAAAGCCTTCATACATTGAGCATCAAAGTTAAATTTTACCTCCTTCTCCAATAATACACACATAGGCCTTGAGATCTTCAAGAAATCCTTAATAAATATCTGGTTGAACCCAGCATGACCAAGAAATCTTTGAACTCCCATGGCTAACAAGAATGGAGTCAACTTTTCAATCACTTCTATTTTTTCTCTATCTACCTCTAACTCTTTCTTGAGCACCTTGTGTCCTAGTACAATCCCTTCCTTTACTAGGAAATAGCTCTTTTCCTAGTTAAGGACGAGATTTGTCTCTTCACAATAAGCTAACACCTTGTCTAGATTCCTCAAACATGCCTTAAATGACTCCCCAAACACTGAGAAAACATCCAAAAATATCTCAAAAATGTCCTCCACCATGTCATAAAATATAGCCGTCATGCACCTTTGGAAAGTGGCAGGTGCATTGCACAATCCAAAGGGCATTCTCTTGAATGCATAAGTCCCATATGGGCAGGTTAAGGTTGTATTTTCCTGGTCCTCAGGGGAAATAGTGGTTTGTTTATATCCTTAGTACCCATCTAAGAAGTAGTAATATTCTTGTCCCACCAATCTATTCATCATCTGATCAATAAAGGGCACTGGGTAGTGATCTTTCGTTATGGCATCATTCAATCTGTGGTAGTCCATGAAGATTGTCCACCTAATGACTGTCCTAGTAGGGATGAGCACATTTTTGTTATTGGTAACCTATGTCATTGCACCTTTCTTCGAGAAACATTGAACTGATCTTACCCACTTACTGTCATATATGGGGTATATCATCTCAGCGTCTAGCCATTTGATAATTTCCTTTTTCACTATCTCCTTTATCACTAGATTAAACTGACATTATGGCTGGGCTACCGACTTATACCCTTCATCCATGAAGATTCTATAAATAGATAGGTCAGGTCTTATACCATGAAGATTTTCAATCCCATGGCCCTCTTTCTCTTCTTCAGCACTGCTACAGTTGTTTCAACCTGTGTTGCAGACAAAGAGAAAGACAAGATTATTGGTGTTATTAACACCAAGAAAGATATACCTTAGGTGAGATAGGAGTGGCTTAAGATCCAACTTGGGAGCTTCCTCTAGGGAAGGTTTGGGTGGTGGACCCAACACTCTGTCCAAAGGCTCCACTAACGTTTTTAGCATGCTGACATTTGGGTTGTCCAACACACTGACTATCTCTTTGGCCTCCATGTCTCCCTCTAGTTCTTGATTTACAAAAACTTTTGTTGAAGGGTTCTTGGCCTCCACTTGGTGAATATCTACTTCTTCATTATTTACTGTGATAGCGACAATTTCTTATACACTGCAAGCAGCTTCAAAGCTTGATAGAAGTTAAAAACCTCTACATTTTCATGAGCTCACATCATTATCTGCCCCGCTACTATACCAATCCATGCCTGTCCCATTGCCAAGAAAGGGTGACTCAAAATGAATGGGACCTCTGGCTCCGGAATAAAATCTAGGATGACAAAGTCCATTAAGAATATAAGTGAACCCACTTATACAAAGACACCCTCAATTATCTCATCTGACTTGGCTATCGAACGATCTGCCAATTGAAGCAATATAGTTGTTAGTTTTGGATCTCCAAGACCCTACTTCTTGCACGTAGATATGTCTATCAAGTTGATGCTTGCACCCAGATCAGACAACCCTCTTGCATTTAGGCATTGTCCAATAGTTACTTGGACAGTGAAACTCCCAAGATCCTTGAATTTTGTGGGAATCTTTGATTTATTTAAGATCCTTGAACTGTACTCCTCAGTGAGTACTACTATCTCATACTCTGCCAACCTACTTTTGTTGGCCATCATGTCCTTAACATATTTTTCATACTTTGGGATACCCTGCAAAATATCAATCAATGGTAAGTTAATATGTACTATTTTAGCAGCCTAATGAACTTCTCTAAGCACACCTTCTCTTTTTTCTTTTTGAATTTTTGAGGGAATGGAGGAGGAGGCTTTGCCCTTGGTTCAGCCTCTATGTTTTGAATGTTGGGTGCAACAACCTTAGTCTCTTTCGCTATATTTTGTCTTTTCCCACTCTTCTTCTTTGGGACAAACTCAATCATTGGCCTGCCACTCTTGGTGCTCACTGCATTAACTTTCTTGGGATTAGGGTTTGTGTTACTTGGCAACCCTCCTTGTTTGTGCGAATTTTGTGCACTTCCCAGTTGCCCAAGTTGTTTCTCCAAATTTTGAGTGACCAACAAGTTCTAGCGCACATCTACTTCTAGCTTGGACTGGTCTTCCATTATCTATTTTAGCATGTCTTCAACACTCATCCCTGCTGGCTTGGTTGATTGTTTATTATGCTATCCTTCCTAATTAAATTAATGCCCCCCACCTTGAGGTTTGTACTGAGGTGTCCCTTGATGTTGTTGATTACCACCCTAGAAGATGTTAGGGTGGTTTCTCCAACTCGGATTGTAGGTATTTCCATAACCTAGTACCCACCACCTTTGGGTGCATTCCTTGCAAAATTAAACAATTCCTAATTGGCACCACAATAATCAAACACATGTTCATTACTGCCATATACCTCACACCAAGAAGGCTACTATTATTGGACTATATTTATTGGAGCCTGCTATTGTCTCAAAGTCAGGTTGTTGAAGTGGGTGGTCAACATATTTTGCATTGCTAACACTTGTGTTTGTAGGGTTGTCATGGCATCCACCTCCAACATGCCTACTTGTTTTTGAACCACTAGCCCATTTTGCCCACCATCCAACTCAAGATTACTTTTTGAGATCCAGTTAAGCAAGGCATAAAGCTCCTCATAAGTTTTCTGCAATGCCTGGTCACCTGCAGCGGAGTCAAGTAAGATCTTGGAGTTGGGCTATAGTTATTCAATGAAGGTATGGACCAATACCTCATTAGCTTAGTTTTGGTGGGGGAAATTAATTAGAAATGACTTGAACCTATCCCAAGCTTGGTATAAGTTCTCTCTTGGCTTTTATTTGAAACTTAAGATTTCACTCCTAAGTTTTGTTTTCTTCCTAGATGGGAAAAATTTGATCAATAACTTCCTCGCCAGGTCATCCCAAGAAGTGATAGAATTAGGTGGATCTGATTTCAACCACCTATTTTCATCCCCAACTAGCGAGAAGGGAAACAAAGTTAACTATAGATAGTCCAACGACACTCCTAATAGTGTGTAAGTATCACTGATCTCCAAGAAATTTTGTAAATGTACTTGGGGATCCTCATATGGAAACCTGATGAACTAACCATTAGTGTGCAGAAGTTACACCATATTCTGCTTTAGTTCAACCCCCCCTCCCCCAACTAGCAGGTGATCTCTGGATATTGTTGGTAATGTTTGTAGCCGGTGGGATTGCCATATTTCTAACTGGTCTAGTATTCATTGGATCAGGAGCCTGTTCTACCACCTCATCTCATTCTTCTTATTAAGAAAGGATAATTGGTGGTATTTGGTACAATAACCTCGCTGTCCTACTACTATGATAGAAATAAGGCTCTGGTTCTACCAGTGAATCGAAGTGAATTCTTGCAAGAAAACACGGCTAAGATCAAGTTGTCAACACTAGCATAATCAATAAAGAACTTAAAAAATAACCATTTTCCAAACATAAAGTCCCTGGAAACGGTGCCAAAAACTTGTTGCTTCCCAAGCACACACAAGTGTATGCAGTCAATTCAAGTAATATAATTTCTTTTTTGGAACTAGGATATCAAACCAAAGGACTTTAATCAGGCTTCAGTTATTCTCAAAATACCAAACAAAATGTGTGTGTGGTGCAAAATATGGAATTGTTCACTACTTCCTACTATTTAACTAAATTAAAATTTATCTAACAACTAATTAAATTATTTACCTGAAATGTTACCAATTAAACACAACTTCTAGGACTGCAACCTTTCTAGACATATGTTATATCATCAATCATATTAGTTTCCAATGGGTCTTCTAATTACTGACTCACAGGGTTCAGTTTATAATTATGGTCTTTTGTCCTCTAATTGCCTATTCTTATTGGGACCCTAACTACATCGTTAAACGGGGATAGGTGTGAACTAATGAGAATGCATGAACTCTATTTTCCAATTTTATTAACCAAGCAAGGTATATAGGTAGGTTTCAGAAGTCTCCCATATATGAATTATTCTAGAACCCTAGAACAAACAAGCTCCTGCACCCTGTACTCGATCCCCAATTCATCTTTCGAATTTAAAGTAGATAACATATTTATTTCAAGGTTGGCCAGATAATGAAATAATTATTAAATAAATACAAGAGTAGTTAATATGAAAACCTATTTATAAACCAGAGAGAAGGACTCTATAACATAGTCTATGGCTACAGTCCAAGAATTTGGGAAATTAGTCACTCATTATTTGTATCAAAAGTCCAAAGAATTAAGAAAACATTCAATGAATAAAATTGAGGGAATAAAATTATAAAGATTAACCCAAGAATAGTGTTTTTTGACCTTGTCTTCTGTCCCAACAAAAGATTGATAATAATAAAAATGTTCTAAAATAACATATATAGCTTAAAAATCCCATTTTCAAACTTTTCTCCACTTAAACTCAAGGTTCGCGATGCAGACTAGCTTGATCTATGTGTATTTTGCAATTTCAAGGTTTTTGGAAAAATTTAACCTGTCATCAACCTAGTTTGCGACACAGACTAGGTTCACCACTATGTACTTTGCACTTTTTCTACTTGGCTCCTTTTGAACTGCCATAAAGAACCTCTGCATCCATTCTAGTGTAACTTGGCCTTTCTTTGCTCAATTTTCCAGGATGTGTTCCCTCTTGTTTTACTGTTATGGATTTAGACCTCCATTTCTACTTTAAGTCTTGAAAAACACAACTAAAAGTGCTTCTCGGCCAAGGTTAGCTAGAAATAATTAAATCACAATGAAAACCACCTTGATTCTTTGAATTTATCCTCAAACTAAGCTATAAATATGGGTATTTTGGCTATTAGGCGTATAAATATGCCTAAGATCAGGCATTTTTGTCCATTCCTTGCACCCTAGACTTAAAACTATGCCATTTTGAGGTTCCTTAGCCCCCATATCAAACCCAAAACCCTCCTAAACCCTCTCATTCACTTCACTCTCAAACTCTCTTGAATTTCCTAATGTAAAGAACACTCTCAAGTCAAGGCTAGGGCAAGGATAGGGTTTGCTTCCAAGGATTTCCTCTTCCAACTTCCTTAAGAATTTCCTTAAGGTCACTCTAAGATATGTGAGTTTGATTTATGGGTACCTTCCACCCACAAAGTTTCTCATTTAATCCTTTTAACTTTTCTTGAAGATCTTGAAAATTTTAAATTTCATGAGCATAATTTTAATGACGTTTTTATGATGTATTTATATGTATTTTGACCTTGATAATATAATGTGATGATATACCATGAGGTTTTATGATGTTTGAGTTGATACCTAAGATTTCCCTATTAGGTTTTATGAATGAAGTGTGGGCTATTGAATACTAGTTTTAAAGTGGCAAATTTTACCATATCAATGCATTACTTCATTAAATCATGCGTTTCCAAGTCAATGCATAGGCTCACTAAGTTATGATGAATTTAATGATGTTGATGATAAGGGCATAAAAAAGGTTTTAAAGTTAATACTCTTTTCAAAGATGTAAGCATGTTGACATTTTCCTTATAAGATGTTAAGATGGACCCACAACATGGAAGGCAAATTCTCACTTGGGTGGTTTTTGAGATTCAATCTACTCCTATGAGATTACTACTTATGATTCTAAGTTATATTACATGACTATGTATATTCTTTAAAGTATTTCGCGGGATTGACTTAGCACCGAATGAGGAATTGAGGTGAGATTTGGTAAGGGAACCCAAGTAGCAACGCTTTGCCCCATTAACTATGTGAAATCATAGGAGCCCTTGTAGGCTAGGGTAGGCTAGTAGATCCACATAGGCCATATATGTTAAAGAAAAATGCATGCTCAGTGATGGATTTCCACCCGGCAAGTGGTCTCTTCGTGCCAACGTAGGGAGTTATGTTGGATTCCATGTTGTAGCTCACATGGTTTTATATGTATATTATGGTACTTTCCCACAAATTGTAATATTTGATTTCTTTGTTCCATCACATGTTTTTCTTATGATCATTATTTTACTTCATATTGAGCTTTATTTTTTGTTCATGTTTAAGCATGTTTTACCAATGACATTACAATCCCATGTATGGAGATTTCTAAATGTTATGAATTATGGTATTATAATTTCATGTCTTCATTACAGATCACATACTTTGTACATTCCAAAGTACTAATGCATATTTTTCCTAGATGATATGACCATGTTGGAACTAGCATTCCACCTCCTCCACCCATACATGGCTAGCGTTTTACGACCAAGACTAGTGATTTAGTGAGCCCTTAGTTCGGGGAGTCCACCTTCTTTCTATCTTGTTTTCAAATCTTTTGTAATTGTAGGAAACCATGACTATGTTTTGGTCCCCACTAAGTCTCATGTCGTTTGATATGGTTAGCCAATGAATTTTGACGGGATGTACCTTGGTTTTAATCTTGAATGTTTCCCTTAGTCCCATTTCCAATCTTAAATTTTTACACTATGATTATATAATTACCCGTGAATTCTTAAAGTAACAATCCAAAATTTTTTTAAATCTACTTATGGTTGGCATTATAGGATGTACTACAAGTCATGGTTGAGGTTTGGTAGCCACGGGTTGAGTTTAAGTGGCCGAATGAAAATTGGGCTAGTTAGTGGGCTAGAGAGACAGTTTCGGTAGTGTACTTCAAATAGTCATACCTTTTGATGTGGGATGAACCATGTGGGATACCACATATAAAATTGACTCTCTTTGAGTTAGCTTTAAAACACAAGTGGTTCCACTCAATTTGGAATTCGAATGAGGGAGATATGGCCGAAACAGTGAGATTGTCTAAAATTTAGAAGCTATTGGAGATAGGCTCAGAAAAGTGGCCAAGGACATTGACACGGACTGTCAAACTTTAGACGGCTCGTCTAGGGTCCCGTAAGGTGTTCCATTGAGCTAGGGGTGGCCTGGAACTACCCCTAAGCCAAGTATAAACCAACGAAGCCTTGCACGACTCGTTTTGAGTTTGACGGACCGTCCACTGTCCCGTTAAGTTGGACAGTGGCTAGGACAAGGCTTGGGCATGTGTTTTAGGCTAATTATGGTTAAACGGTGCCTTTCACGGACAGTCACATCTTCAACGGTCCGTTAAGTGCCTCGTGAAGTGTTACAAAAAGTCCTCCGAGAGTTCGCATTGGAGAAATTGGCTAAGGAAGGTTGGACGATTGGGTCAGACGGCTCGTGCACTGGTAAATGGCACTGTAGCTTCCGTTTGGCATTGCTTAGTTCTGAAAAGTTGTATTTGTTTAATGGTATTTTCGTGATTTAACTTTTTCCTAAGCCCCTATTTGGTCCCCTAAGGTCTCTCAAACCCCTAAAACATTCCCTAAACCCTCATTCATCCTTTAGAACTCTCCTATACACTCTCTTAAGATCTTAAGACTCTCTTGGCCTCCATTGAAGCAAGCTTGTAGAATTTGGGGAAG
>JBCEWC010016428.1:0-13129 GCA_038996855.1 Solanum aculeatissimum | reverse complement strand
TGAATCAACACTATTGCAGCTACAAAACGATGGATGCAACAAATAGAACAAAAGAAGAGATTATGACAAACCTTCTACACAACAATACCCTCCTCTACCGCTATGCCATCCGTTTCCGATCATAGCCCGTTACCGCTAGTCCCTCCGTTTTCGATCATAACCCTTTATCGCTGTGCTCCGTCCTTGGTCATATTAGGGCTTCGTGATTTCCTTTTCAAAGACAAAGGTAATTTACTTTGTAACAGAAGGTAAAGTTTGGGGGAGGGTGTTTTGGTAATTTTAATGTGGTGTAGTACATTTAAAGCTTAAACGTATTTCTGAAATACGTTTTAGTCTTAAAACGTTACTGTGAGTAACGTTTCTGCATTAATATCGTCAGTTAGATTTTTAAATAAAAATAGCCTAAAACGTTACTGACCAATACGTTTATACTAGTTTTGTAAAAATTTTAAAAAATGTATTATTTTAGTAAATTAGTTTAAATAATGGATTAGTTTGGTAAAAAATTCCTAAATAGCCTTTTTAATTGTTGTTTGTCACAAAAGTTTGAAGGTGTACCAAAAAGCTACCTATATCTTCCCTCTCTGTGTGTATAAATAACATGGCCTAAGCGTGTGAAAGTGGATAAGAAAAAAGAAAGCAATAAAATGCCAGAATACTGTGTAACAGGGGGTACAGGCTTCATTGCTGCTTACCTTATTAAAGCACTGCTCCAAAAAGGTCACATTGTAAGAGCCACAGTTCGTGATCCTGGTAAGTAAGCTATCATAGATTTTTCATTGGAACATTGAGCATGAGGTGGGGGTGTTAGAGACTGTAATGACATGGGTGATCATGTTTAGACAATTCTTAGCTTTTGGGGCGTGAGTTAAGGTGAAAACCTAATTGAAAACATTTATTTTTTTGTCTTGTTACAGATAATGCAGAGAAAGTGGGGTTCTTGTGGGAGCTAGATGGTGCTAAAGAGAGGCTCAAGATTATGAAAGCTCATCTTCTAGTGGAAGGTAGCTTTGATGAGGCCATTCAGGGAGTTGATGGAGTCTTTCATACTGCTTCACCTGTTTTGATCCCTAATGATGACAATATTCAGGCCAGTTTTAACTTCACCCTCTCTAGTGAATGTGTTCGTGTTCGTTTGTAAGTTATACTCAATGTAATTAGATTGTCTAATATTGTCATATACAATTCAATACTAGTGAACTTGAAAGGCCTCTTTTCAATTTGAACTGCCACTACACTTCTTGACTGTGAGTCCTGAAAAATAAATGATTTGGAGGGAACAAAGTATTGTAACAATTTTACACCTCTTTAATTCTTCATATTAACCTTGCTGGATATTGCAGAAAACACTGATTGATCCATGTGTAAATGGTACCTTGAATGTCCTCAACTCTTGCAAAAAAGCACCCACCTTGAAGAGGATTGTGTTGACCTCTTCTTGCTCTGCAATTAGATACAGAGAAGATGCCCAACAGATTTCCCCTCTCAATGAATCCCACTGGAGTGACCTTCAATATTGCCAAAAATACAAAGTATGCAAACCTCTCTATAACAATGTTGTTTGTCTGAATATAATATAACAGGACATGAAAATCCGGAGGATGGTGGTTGTTGTAACTTTTTTGTTGTTGTTAAGTGCAGCTATGGTATGCTTATGCTAAGACTAAAGCAGAAAAAGAAGCTTGGAGAGTAGCTGAGGAATGTGGTATTGATTTGGTGGTGGTAAATCCATCCTATGTTCTGGGTCCTTTGCTTACTCCTCAGCCCACCAGTACATTGCAAGTCATATTCGGCATGGTTAAAGGTTGTACCTTTTGGCTGACACTAGCAACGGCTGCTTCATGCAGGGTTCGAGAAAGGGCTGCATTCCAAACACCAACCTGCCTTTCCCTAAACCCTGCGTGATGCTTTTTGTAACGTGCTCTCAAATACTATGCAAAACAAAAATACATGTTTTCTACCAACATTTAAGTCTCTGACATGACCAAAAGATTCTTCTTTTCCTTGTTGATTAGGTATGCTTGGAGAGTATCCCAACAAAAGGTTGGGCTTTGTTCACATTGAGGATGTTGTGGGAGCTCATATTTTAGTCATGGAAGAACAAAAAGCTAAAGGTAGATACATATGTTCAAACTCAGTGAGGCACCTGTCACAGATCAATGACTTATTAAGGACCAAGTATCCATCTTATCCTCATGAGAACAAGTAAGTGGATCAATTTAAGCTGTTTTTTTTAATAACCTCGGTATTCGGGTCAGCTCGACTAATTCCACGGATAACTGTCATCCTCCCACCAACAACAAGTAGCGTGTTTGAAATTTGAACCTGAGACCTCATGATTCTCAGCTAACACCCTTGGGTGCTGTAAATTTAAGTTATGTACATCGATTGTGTAATGCTTAGAAATTAAACTCTTCCTTTTTTTTTCCCAAGGTGTGGCAGCCAAGAAGGGGAAGACATACCACATAGCATGGACAGCAGCAAAATAATTGAATTGGGTCTGCCTCCTCTAAAGAGTGTCGATGAAATGTTAGATGATTGCATTCAGAGTTTCCAAGAGAAAGGATTCCTATGAGATATATCTAAGTTGTCACCACCCTCAATTTCTTTGTGCTTGGACAAAAGGGTTGAAATAAAATTACAAGTTTTCCACTCCTTTACAACATAGGGTCAATAATATTCCTTTATCTAAGAGTGTCATGTTGAGGAATTCGAAATCTCAAAACTTGAATAAAATGGTTTATACAAAGTAAAATGTGTTGCTATGGGTCAACTAATCCCTAAAATGGGTTGGTCTTGATTTCTTTAGCCCCTCTTAACAAATCTTGCTCGCTCATAAGGCAGACTTTTAGAACATTCAAGTTAAGGTCATTTTAAAATAATAATAATAATAATCAAGCAAGAGCAAAATTCAAGACCGGACACATAGATGAACACGACATTATTTTGTGTATTAGATTAAATATTACTACTCTATATTAAATTTCTTGAATTCACCACTAGTTAAACAGTAAGAACCTCAAGAAGGCTGAATGTATCATATTCAAATCCAGAATAAGCCCAAATTTGTTGTGTAGTGCAGATGGAGTGGCAATTGTTGATGTGGCCATGCCATTATCCTTTGCCTGCCACTCTGCAAAAAAGAACAATGAATAGCCTACCCTTTTCCACCACTAAATAACTTGTTGTTATATAAATTTTATATGGGCATACACTCTTGGATTCTCTATCAACCCCAGTAAGTCAGCAGGCAAGAAAATCATCCAGTCTTACCATTGATTCCACCAATAATAGTCCTGGCCAAATCACTGTTTCTCAGTTCTCTCTCAGCTAAGTAATGGGAATTGTGGAAAGCTACTTAAAATAAAGGCGTTCACGCACATCGAGAAACCAATAAACTCTCCAAAAATATTTGACACGTGTTGGATCCTTTAAAATAATATAGGGCCAACAACATTTTCTAAAGAGCTCTTGACATTTTTCTCTCCTCTCTCTTTACATGTGTACATAAATGCAATGAAAACCTTCTTCTCCATTAGGCATCTACCAAACTTACTTTGAGTTGCAAATAATCTAGCATTTATCCACTTATACAACATCCAAGTTCCTTGTATCTCATACTTTATGGAAATGAAAAGTGATACCAGAGTAAGAAAATCCATAACAGTAGCAGTTCTACCTGTGGCCTTTCTATTCTTGCTTTCTTTTGTAGCTTGTACAGGTTAGTCTCCAGGCTCCATTCAGACATTATGCTTCCACTTGATCTTGATTAATCTTTGCTCTTTCTTGATTTTGGAATAGGACCATTGAGGTGGATTCTTCTATCAAGTTATCTCATCTACTACCTATCTTTGTCCCTCTGGATTTTGGCTGCATTGCATACTACATGACATTCAATCCATCAAGGAACCAAAATGAGGGACTTTTCCATCATTCACCGTCTCTATTTTCTTCATTTTGTTCTCAAGCTATCGGTTTATTCTCTTTGAAAGAATCAACAATCTCGTTGTGTACTGAAGCATAAAGAGGATAACGTGAAATATTAATTTTCAGCTGTTACTTTAAACAACCTATGTCTTCATTCTTCTGGCATCTCCATACCACACCTGCTCTTTTAGTTGGGTTTTCATGTAGCATCGACCAAGTTCAAGTTATTTTTTCATGGGAAGTGGCCAAGTTTTGTTTCAGGTAACTTGCAAATGTTTGTCATTAACGCCAAAACTAAACTTTGATTCAGAAACAACACCAAAATCTCACTATGATGATGAGATGTTTAAACATGTCACTATCGTCGAATAAATAAGCAATCAAGTTCATGGGGGAAAAAATGGAAGTTGTGATTCATCAACACTAGAAGTCATTGCTTGAAATCACAACTCGCAAGTGAGGACAATGTATGCCTATCCTAGCAGAATTCAGAGGCAAAAAGAAATAAAAATGCCTAATTACTTCTCTCAAATTCATGTAGTCAATATAGTTTTAGGAAGTTTTCACTTCAATTGAACTGCATATGCTCCTCGAGCTTTATCAAACATTAGAGTTACGTATCAACAACAATACACGAGAAGTAGATTTTGCTGAAGAAAATCTTACATATCAAATCAATGATGGAAAAAAAACCCAATAGAACGAAATAAAAAATTCAAAGGATATCCTCGCAGCATGATATAGCATTCAACAAGAAGGGAAATTTTTTACAATGATAACGTCAAAATAATTGGATGTCATAGACAAGAAAACCATTATACGACAAGCAGAAGAAATTGACAGATACAATGGACAGCAGCAACACTACGACCATTACAATGCTACGGTGAAAGATACATCAAAAGTTTCACCTTCTAAGATGCCTCCGGATATTAGACAAATTCTTGGCTATCTCACTAACCAATTAGCCTGCAAAAGCAACCTAATAACTAAAACATACAAGATTATTTTCTTGTGACAAGTATTGCAGTAATTGTTGGTACCACATATAACTTACCTTCTAAATGCCTAAGAAAGTACCAAGTATTAATGATACAGTCTACAAGAAATACAAATTTCTTGTATGTATACAATAACATATGCTATAGTATTTCATACTTCTTACTCAAAATGTAGAAAACTTTGCATTCCTCAAAATGCGTAAAAACAAAAATAGGGAAAACCGTCAATTTCCACCCTTCATGTCATCAGGTGCGACAAAATCAAACATTTGCATTCCCCTCCCAGCGACTGCAATCTGATAATGGTTCCTGAAGAAAGGGGAAAGATAGGTGGAGATTGATTCTCAGAAAGTGAAAAATGGAAGATTGAATAAGAAAAACAAGAGTAACGCTTGAAAGAAAGGATTACCCACCTTCCATAGGCCCTAGCATCCAACGCCTCAGGCTCCGGTACACTAACAACCATATGTTTGTGCTCAGTTAATTTGCCTCGCTGTTCGAGATGCCAACACCTGATACGCTGATCAAGACCAGTAGAAAATACCCAACGACCATCTGTCCAAACACCTGCAGAGAACAAGACTAACATCAGCTCCAGGTCCATGATGTGCAAATGATGATCATATCCTTGTCATTAGACAGGGAAAAAAAAGGAAACTCAGATAGTTATCAATGGGTAATGAACATATAGATGGACAAAATAGTAGTAGGGCAACCCCCAGTAACGATTGGTATGTTATGACTGTAGGCAATGCATGACAAACTCCTGTATTTCTAATGGCATCATAGAGCCAAATGAGCTTACAAAAATATATTTATTTTAATAAGAATTTAATAAAAGCCTACAACATTAACTTAATTCAAAATGGGTGAATGAAGCCAAATTGAGGATCACATTTGAATGGTTTTAAAACAACATGACGCAGGAATCAATGAAAAGGAAATGGATGGTCTAAACTTGACACAAAGGCAGCAGGATGTGAAATGAGAAAAAACTGAGCTAAAGAAAAGATCAGATTTGACATACAGGATGCAGACTCTACTTTGTAACGATATGATAGAAAAATAAACTCAGGCTTGAGTACAAGTTGGACACCCGAACATTGAAGCAATAACTAAGGATATGATTCGTTTATCAAACCTTCAGGGTAAAGGCCAAATTTGGGTTTACACTGTCCCTCTCCAGTAGTTATTTAATTTTTTTGACCACAGAGCCTGAGTATCTACCAAAAAAGGTAAACATCCAGCACTTTATGTTGCAGATAAGTGACAATGAAAATTCACGACCCAAAACAAAAAGAAAATGAAAGACAAGTACGCACAATTTAATGGAAAAATAAATCAGAATATATACCTTTGACTGCAGAGCTGTGAGCTGAGGTGATTTTGTCATGCAACATAAATTTAATATCATGATTTCCCACTTGATAATTATGAACACCTACATTTTGTGATGTGCCGGTGCTATTTTGCTCCAAAGTTGAATTTTCAGAACTCTGCCTCTTTGATGTCAGAGAGAAATCTAATCTAAGACTGTTAAGTGACTGGTCATCTCCCCCACTCAGAACATAAAATGTAAGCCTCTGATCAGAAACTTCAGGACCATCTACGTCTGAAACATGAAGACAGTTAACCCCTGATTGGTGAACATCTTTGAAGACATGCAAGGGACATGATTTCTGTAATACTTCCTTAATGCTAGTGGAGGTGCATGGAGAAAACACATGAGTGTTTTCTACTGAATGGGAAACCCCTTGCAAAGCATGATATTGTACATTTTTGTCTGTTCCTGCAACAGTTTTCGCACAAAAACCATTATCTGGCTTTCCCTTTGAAACAGGAACTTCCGACAATTGTTCATCACTTGTTTTATTAGACACTTGACTGCGCAACAATCTCCACTGTCGTCCACCTTGGCTTCCTCTACCTGTGCGTGGCCTTCTCTGACTATCTAGTCCGTTTCCAATTTGAAGTGCTGATAACTGCCGCATAAAATTTTCAACATGATCAGTAAGATCCCAAAAGGCAATACTTCCATCAGTAGATCCGCTAATAATAATATACCGACTTCCAAACTGCATATTGCCTGCAAAATCAAGATTTCAATCAGATTAAAGGCATGAACGAAAGCTATATGAAACCGAGGAATTATTACAAACCTCTAATCACACAAAAGGAATAAAAACTGTTTGAGTTTCTCTACAAGAATGTTAATGCAAGTAAACACCTGTAACTCCTTAAGTAGTACCAATGTAAACACCTGTAACTCCTTAAGTAATACTCCCTCCCAATTTAAGTGTCTCGGCTTGCTCGGGTCCGAGTTTAAGAAATAAAGGAAGACTTTTGAATCTTATGATCTTAAATTAAAGATGTGTGTAGTATTTTAACTCGTGTGGTCTTAAATTTTCCATTTAGAATATTGGAATTGAAAATTTTACTAAATATAGCAAGATTTACCCTTTTTGGGACAGACCACAAAGGAAAGTAAGACACTTCAATTAGCATAGCAACATAAAAACCATAACCTGAGAAAACTAACTACAGGATCGTTTTGTCACCCATAAAGAAGGAAGAAAGTAATTTGGTCCTATAAAGAAAGAAGAATCCACCCAACAGTTCCTTTTGAATCCATAAAGGTAATATCAGTTGCAGTTGTTCCGGAAATACTAGTAGACATCTCAAAATCTCAGAAGGCTGACAACTTCGAAGTGTCAATACCACTATGTTGAAAGAACACAGAATCACATAAAAGCTTACTGATCTCTTGCAGACTTTCCTCATGTTGCTAACTTATAAATTCAATTCTTTGGGAAGACTCCATATTGGAAGATCTTTTTGCTTTTATTTATCTTTTTAGTATAGATAAAAGTGTATCATCAGCACCAAATTGGTACTGACAAATCAAAAACCAAAACATTTAAAATTACAGGGAGCCTTGTTTCTTACAAGGAGTCCAAAAAATTCTACCATTGATCTGCATCATGTATATAGTTCTCTACAGCAGAATTGAAAAGACAAAACAATTCAGCTATTTTGCTTTACCAGAAATCCACAATGTTTAATTTAATATTGCAAGTGTAATTCCTAGCACATTTTTTTCATAAGTTTATTCACGTTAATGATTCAGGAAAATATCTTTGTTTTGTACATTGAAATGCATATTTCTCAGACATAAATTACACAGCACCAATATTTTTTTATTTTTCAAATACTACTTCTAGATAAGAAATTTTCCATCCCCCTCTCTTCTCCTTGAGCAGAACATATAGAGAATATACCCTGTATAGATACTAAAATGCACAAGTGTAATATGTTGCCATGTTTCTGCAGAAGCTGTGGTTAGATCGCTCTAAAGGAAGCTAAATTGCTTTTCCTGGTGCCTTTAACCTCTGTGGCCCTACTTGCTAGGCCGTCTGCTCACACCTCTCTCTATCTCTTTTATTTTATGAAAAAGGTAGAAAAGCTCATCACTCTATCTAGTACTCAAGAAGAAAATGCCATAAAACCTATGCATGTCTTCCATATAGCCATTTCTATAGAGGGTGTCTCTCTTTCTTGGTACCTCTAACATGTTCCTAGGTCTCACATGTGGATCCACGTCCATACTCCATACATGTCTTTACTCCCATCTATACTAATTATGCGAAATATACCTTATTTCTCTAATCCCTTTTTTAGCTCTATTATCTTGTCTACCTTGACCAAATGGATATGATGAACCCCACTTACAAAGTAGTAGTTATTCTCTCTTTTACACCGAATATCCCTCTGGTACTATACATAAGTGCTTCATCACCTCCCTCAGATCTTCAATGTGTGATGTGTCAAAGATCAAATACAGAAAAAAAGAGCTCTGATTTATGAGTTGAAGATTTGAAGAATAAACCAAAATAAAACATCACAAAACAAAAATAAAAAATAAAAAATGCAGAGGGTATAAATAGTTTGTTAATCATGGCATGGATAGTAGCTACATCAATAATACCAGAGCCCATCTTATTACTCCATCTGTGCCATTTTATGTGACACGACTTTCTAGTCTGTTTGAAAATGACAATATCCTATATCTCGCAACAATTTCACTTTTGACTTCATTTTACACTTAACGACATGATTTTATCACCATAAAAATGTGTGGCCATATTTCAGATCTTTTTTTCTTGAATTCATGCTTAGTCATACACCTTCACATAGATTTTTTTCCTTTTTTCTTTTTTTGAGAATGGTCATGTCACCTTCACATAGAATTAAAGGGAGGGAGACCATAAAAGCGTCCTCTTTGACGAGTGACCATCGGGCTACTTCAGAAAGGTAGGTATACACTTCTTCCACAAGCTCCAAAACAAGAATATAGAAAACTCTGATCTCTCATCCATCAAAAGGTGAAGGAAAAGGCTGCTGGCAGTGAGGACAGTGCTTACTTAATCAGTATTAACCAATTCAGTTACTTCAATAGATCTTGAGCAAGAGTGTTTGCCACTCTCCCAGCCTGTGGTGGTGAAGGCCAAGTCATCTAAAATTTGGAACATGTTCTTTTGTCTATTTGGTCTTAAATTGGACCATATCCTCTCAGTTATTGATGCTTATGAGAATTGGAATCTACGGAGAGTTGACAAAGCCATCAAGAAGATCTCGATCTGATCCCTGATCATATATTTTGGTTTATCTGGTTAGAAAGGAATGGAAGATGTTTTGATGGGGAGTCAACTTCTTTTGGTATTCTGAAGGCAAGGTGTTTTGTCAATCTGTTTAGTTGGTCCAATCTGGACCCTGCTTCTAATGCAGAGCAATTTCAGTACATTATTAGCTCACTGGTTCCGACTTAGATAGTTTGTACAGTCTGCCAGTGATTTTTTGTAAGCAGCAATGCCACATCTTGTATTTTTGCATCTTCTTGATGCCTCTATTAACACCATTTACAAAAAGACACTGAAAAGAAGATTAAGAAGGCTTTTGTTACCTTTGTCAAAAAAAAAAAAAGAAGATTAAGAAGGCTTTTGTTACCTTTGTCAAAAAAAAAAAAAGAAGATTAAGAAGGCTCGTGATGCCATTATGCTAATGTCTAGCTTTGATTATATAAGCAGCTTTAAGATTTTTATTTAAATTCCTGGTTTGATTAATCAATGGAGAATTTGAATGTAACTACTGGATCTGTGTTGAAATGCCTTTGGGAACATTACTGTGCTCAAAAAACAATCTTAACCTATAGATCCTACAGAGACAAAGTTTTAAAGAGTTGTTAATCAACTAAACTAAGTCATAAACCAACCTTGAACTGGGGGACATGTAGGAACAACGATATGTCGCAAAGCAAGCACAGGAGATGACAAAGGAGTCAACAAAGCAACATCAAACCTGAAGTGTTATTGGAAAACAAGCAACCAGGTCAGAAACAAGAGAACAAACACGTTCTCTGCATAACGGGAATACATGGTATTGCTATTAGAACATGAGGAGATATTGGACGTAAATAC
Source organism: Solanum aculeatissimum (assembly GCA_038996855.1). Lineage (NCBI taxonomy): Eukaryota > Viridiplantae > Streptophyta > Magnoliopsida > Solanales > Solanaceae > Solanum > Solanum aculeatissimum. The sequence goes on along the minus strand of JBCEWC010016428.1, from coordinate 2,727 downwards.
CAGAGTCGATAGGGTAATAAAAGAGCTCGTAGTGTAACTGTGGCGTCGGAACATGCAACAACTATGAAACAGACTGAACATCTGCAGATGAAATAAACAGGAGGCAATTTGATCATATTCACCTAATCTTACAGAAAATGATAGTGATCACTGTTGATTTACTGACCTGGTGCCTGCAACCTGAACAAGAAAAGCAGTAACTGCAAGATATCTCCAATCATTTTCAAGTACATCTTGAACGCATGGTTCTGAATAGCTTCTCTTGTCTTCTGAGGAAAATGATCCACCATTTTTGACTGTTCCACAAACTTTTTTGTTTTGTTGTTTTCCATGATTTCTTTCTCTGGTTGGCATATCAGTAGAAAGCCACTGGAAAGACGCAGATGTCAATGAACCATGAAAATGTAAATCATTTTTAATATTGCACTTTGTGTTAAGGGTTCCTTCCCTTATTCTCATCTTACTTTTTTGTTTCCAAGCAGTTACTACCCTTTTTGCACCTACTGATATTAGTAAAGAACAATCCTCTGGGTCATCTAAGAAACATTTTTCACTGTTAACACTCTCAGGCATGTCATTTGCATCCAGCACCATTCTATGTAGCCTTGAGACAAAGAATATAGATCTCACAGCTGATCCACCAACATGTTCACCAAGCAGCTTGGAAGTTGACCAATTTTCAATTTCTGGACCATACCTGAGACATCAGCAAAAAATAACTAATTTGCCATACAACTTCTAAAAGTCAAAAGCAAAGAAATGTGCAGATATCAAGATCAATACAAGGAAAGCCAAATTAGGTCGGGAAATGGTTTAAACAAAAAAAGAAAAAAAATTGTTACCCAAGTTTAAATAGATTTATCAAAATCAGAAATGACATCATACCTTGTCAATCTCACAGTTCCATCTTCACAACCTGTTGCAACCCAAATTGTCTCAGAAAAAGTATACTGTTTCTCATTTAGACTGCATGATGAATCTTGAGAGATGAAACATAAGGTATGTATCTCCCTGCCATGGAACTGCAGGTGAAAATTTTTGGGATACATCACGCTCTCATTAGTGGTCACCCAATGTCTATGAACATAAATGATTCCATCCTGCAAAGAAAGAGCTATAGAGTGGTGAGGATATTAAGCCAGTCATTAGAAGAGTTATTATTTTGAGGACAGCTACTAACTACTTATACAAGTTACGCATTTCTACTTCCCTGAGCATTCTGGGCTAAACCTGTTTTTGCCAGTATGATTACTTCCTATATTCTATCTCCATCGTACAACAGGAAACTGACAGATTTGGAAAAGATTATACCTTGACATATGCAAGACAATTTTTCATCTCTGGTACATCTCCAAGAAAATAAGAATGAGGGCGCCTCCATCCACCACAAGTTACTTGCAAAACCTATTCCAGTGTATGTAAGATCTTTATGATGTAGAAGAGAAGGAGAAAAGGAGCATGATATTGACCAAGTAGGCAAGAAAGATAATACCTTTGTCTCAGAAATTAAATTCCATATGATAAAGTCTGATGAAGAAAATCCTATCGCACAGCTGCCGCTAGGTAAATCATCTAGTTGGTCAGCATCAGTGAAGACTGATCGTATTGTACTTAGTTCTTTCACTTGCTTGATCCCTACGAATTCCAAGTTATGACGACTTCTATCATGTTCAAAGTAGCATATGCACCCATCTCCTCCAGTCTGAAGAAAACAGAGAACAAAAGAGAAAGCTTGGACAACACAATCACATTTTCTTGCCTCAAGTACTTTCAAGCCATGAATCCAAGAAATTGCTAATATTAATGGCATATTTATATGTAAGAATTTGAATGCATGTTCTCTTACATAATAGATACTGAAAAAAGATTCCTCTTTCTTCCTCCTCTTTTGTTAGACAAAAGTCGAGGAAAATATTGAATTATAATATTACTGATATATCAGAAGAAACAGAAAAATGTGCTTTTCTCCACATACTGAGTTTATTTATTTCTGTTTGAGCATATCCCCATTCAACATAACTTTCTACCTTACTTTATGTTGAAGTAGATTTTTATGCACTAATATAGACTTCTATGATGGCAATTCTGAACATTTATAAGGGACAAAAAGATGATACGGTAATTAACCACAAGGAATAACGTGATTATTTTTCTTTTTTCCTCCTTTTTTCCTCCCTTTTTTTGGAGAAAGCAAATAACTTGATATGTTCTTTTCATCATTTTTGCAAACCATTATGTTAATAAGCTTCTAAGGGATACGTAAACAAACTCCGATGGGAAATGAATCTGATGTACAACTTGTAAAATTTTATTTTCAACGTTTATCTGTTTATTATCTTTAAAAATTAAACTTAGGCTTCGCTACTCCTAAATGTTTTGAACTCCATAAAAATTGACTTCAACAAAATTTCTCAGCACATTTGAAGAATTGCCTTTTTAAACTTTATTAACATAGAAAACTCTTATATTTCTTGGGAACTATCAGTATCCTTTCTTTCTTTCTTTTATTTGGGTTTAATGATAGGGAGACAGGACACCTAATACAGAATAATTTTTCAACGTCTGTTTTTCTCTTCATTTTTAGCCGGCATTTCTTCTTTGAACTGCACTCTGAATAAAAATGTCACAGAAAAAGAATTAAGTGTTAATTTTGTTAGAATAGGAATAGGTAAATACAATCCTACTTAGAATAGGAATAGGAATAACAATAGTATACAGAATCCTATT
>JBCEWC010016427.1:0-13130 GCA_038996855.1 Solanum aculeatissimum | reverse complement strand
GTCTTTTAAGATAACGGCAGGGGTATTTTTGGTCCAAAAATCTAACGGAGGGTATAAGTGGTCTATTTTGCATAGTTTAGGGCCAATTTTGACCCTTTTTCGTAATAAATATAATGTCTTGAAAAATATAATTGAGAAAATAATTATAATTAATGATAAGAATTAAATATAAAATAATTTTTTTGATTTCGTAAAGTCAACAAATGAAGATGCGCAGAAGGAGTAATTAATTTGAAGGAAATACCAAGAGAGTAGACCTTTAAGTCTGGTCAGAATAGTGGTTTGGTTTTGATGGATTTTTGATATTTTTCACCAACTAATTGTTGTTTTCCACAAATAAGATGTATGAATAATAAATGACTAAATAAATGATCTGGATCTAAATTTTGAAATTTATAAGTAAACTAGTTACGTAACTGGTGTCAATATATATATTTTTTAATCTTGATTTATGCGATATTGATAGGAATTTTTAATATATTTTTTAATTTTTAAAGTTATTTTCAAATACATATTACTTTCTCTGTCTTATTGTATTTGACACTATAATATTTTTTATGTTATTTTTAAATACATGTTATTTTTATGTTCCATTTTATGTGATACCGATAAAATTTTAAGACTCAAACAATTTTTTCACGTGTCTTGATAATATTTTGAATTATTAATTATTACAATTTATAGTATGTTTTACATAAATTTAAAATAATGTATCTTACTCTCCATGTCCCGATATATGTGTTGATGTTGTTTAATTTAATTTATCGAATTTTAAAAGATCTAATTTATCATTTTGTGTTTATTTTATCATTATTTTAATATTTACATGATTTAAAATAATTGATTTAGGTGATATAGTATAATCATAGTTGAAATAACTGAAAAATAATTTATTAAGGGTAATATTATAAAATATAGCTGAAGAAATAATTAATAGAAATAATATAATAAAATCAAACAACTTAAACAAACGATAGTTATCTGCTTAAAATCCACAATACTTTTAAGAAGCTGTTTGACTTGTTATATTGTATTAGCATTGCTAGTTTACATACTACCAAACCCTATGAATGGTCCATTTGACTGACTGAATGACAATACTGAAGGTCGAATATTGCTCAAGTCCCAAAGCTGTATTCATATAAAAGTTGAAAGGATGTGACAAATCATTGCAATTGTAACTCCAGAATTATAGGGTTCTTGAAGCCTTTTCTGATAAATCATTTTTCCAAAGATATTTAATTTTAGTCTAAATAATTAAAGTCAAATGATTGCAATAAATCATTCATAGGGGCATATAAAAATGCAATACAAAACCAGTAAACCTTTAGCAATAAATTATATCAACATCTTTCTATAAATATTTATCACATATTACATGACACTTAATTAGGATAAAATTAATTATTTTTTCTCATTTTTCCCCTTCATTAATTAGTGTATTAATAATTTTTTTCTAACTTAATTTAACGTACATTGATATAAATAAAATGTAAAATGGTAAAGTTTACCAGTACATTAATAATTTCTTAATAACTGTGTAAAATAGAAAGTGTTCTTATAATATGGGACAGAGGGAGTATGTGTGTACATATATGAATTACTGGTTCTGGAAATGTGCTTTGCACGTTTATTTCAAAATATCTTATATAAATTTTATATTGCAAATGACATATTTTACGATAGAAAACACATATATCTTCCTTTTAAAAGGAATACATCCTTAATTATAAAATTGATTAAAAATACAAAATCTAAAAAAAACTAAGTATTGTATAAATACTATTTTCAAATGAGGATACAAAAATACCACACACTAGGCTAATCTATACAAAACAACAAATCACGATAATTTTTCAATAAGAATATAGTAACAACAAAATAATAAAAAGTTGTACAATAATAACAAACAAAACAAAAACACTAAACAAAACAAATTAAACGAGACAAGATATACAAGGGAGCATAGATATTTTCTCATTTTTCTCTCAACTGTTTTAAGCATGTATAATATTGTATCAAATGTTACTATTTACAGAATAGGACTGAGAAACACAAAGAGTTGTCATGAATATGTCATTAATCCATTTGAGATCATGAATGAGGATGAGATGTGTGATTAAAAATCATAATAAATATAATTAGTGGGAGTTATCAATTATGAGAGTTAGTAGTAATAAAAGAATATAGGTTTGTATAATTTTCTTCTTTTTTTGTGAAGGGCAAACAAATGATTCTCTCCATTTTCCCTAAGTTTCTATCTTGATTGATGACAGATGACATAAGTTAGATTTAATGGCTAAGATTTAACCAAACTATGTTAGAGATGTATTTGATTAATTAAATCTAACTTATGTCATGCGTCAGCCATCGAAATAGGAACTTGAGGAAAATGGAGAGAAGCCTCTCATTCATGTTCCCAACCGAAAGATGAACAAAACAAAAAATTCATTAATTTATTCAAACATAAAATTAATACAAAGAATACATATTCAAAAGACTTTATGGTGGTTACTATTTAACATTTAATTAATTAAATAATTTATAACATTTAAATTTAGTATAGGATTAAAATCATAATCTAATGTTTGCCTAAAATTCTCCAAACTTTTAATATATCATAATATATAATATGATATGATGATTACATTTATTTTAATCCAATAAACAAATTAAATTCCTGTCTGTTGGATATTGATATTTGTTACTTGAAATCCAAGATTATAGGATGAATATAGGAAAGAACAAACACTTGTGTTATTGTCCTAGAAAAGCTCTCAGCCCTTTGAACATTTCTACATTTGCTTTTTTTTCCCAAATCAAAACATCTATCCCCACACACCTCTCTCTATTTATCTTTCTTTTTCCAAAGTTTGCTTCCTTTTTTTTTCATTTGTTTCTGAAGCTTCATTGTTCGCCACTTATCCAAAATGGTATGTTATACATTTTGATTATTTTCTCTTGTTGTTGTTTTAATAATTTGTTGCATTTTTTGAACATAAATGATATGATCAGTATTCTCATTTTTATTTAGATACAACACCAATTCTGAATTAAGGGGCGCTCTTGTTTCCACAGTTTAAATCCGTGACCTTGTGGCCAGATGAGATCAACTTTACCAATTATGATTTCAAGGATCCCCTTTAGATAAATCCAATTCTATTATCAAATATTGAATGTGATGATTCATGTTGGGACTTGTGATCAAACAATAATCTTTCACACACACACAAGAACAAAAACAACATAAGAATAACTATTATAATGCTTGAAAGGGGATAGGATAAATCAAAATATTTAGAAGGTGTAATCAGAAAAGTAGGGGAGACTAGCTGTTGTGTGTCCTGTTACATTTATCGCGTAAAAATTCATGCAAGATATAAATTTTACAATCTATTGTAAAGTGTAAGCCTAATATTTGTCTCAAAGTTGTCATGAAATTGTAGTGATTAATGAAGGTTTGATCTGTTTTGGTTGGATATATTAGGCGAATGCGGCATCAGGGATAGCAGTGAGTGACGAGTGCAAGCTGAAATTCATGGAGTTGAAAGCAAAAAGGAACCATAGATACATAGTGTTCAAGATTGATGGTCAGCAAGTTGTTGTTGAGAAGGTTGGTGGACAGGCAGAGAGTCATGAGGATTTGGCTAACAGCTTGCCTCCCAATGAATGCCGCTATGCTGTTTTTGACTATGATTTTACTACTAATGAAAATGTCCAGAAGAGCAAGATCTTCTTCATTGCTTGGTACCATACTTCTTCCCTCCTCGCTACTCGACTATTGTTCTCAATATACTAATCTTGTTTTTATGTTTGAATGACTGCTTTTGGCCACCGTTAGTTATCAAATTACGAATGTTATATCATTTGATGTGATTTGAGAAATTATTGAGGATGTAGGTCACCGGAAACAGCAAGGGTAAGAAGTAAGATGTTGTATGCTAGCTCCAAAGACAGATTCAGGAGGGAATTCGATGGTGTCCAGGTTGAGTTGCAGGCTACTGATCCAAGTGAAATGAGCTTGGATACCTTCATTTGCAGAGCTCTCTGAATTGTGTCTACACTTTAGGGCCTTTTATTCAGTTACTAGTAAAAAACATATGTAATAGGCCCTTTTTCTCAATGGGGTTTTGAGGATTTTTTGTTCATTTATACTTTCTTGTCTAAGACGTTCAGTTTATATGTCGTTTAAGATTTTTGTTTGTACACTATAGATATTATCATGTGTGACAATGTGATGGAATCCTAATTTCTAAATATATTCAGTTCAACTCTTGTTCATGTTTTTGGCTTTTCTAGATTCTGCAAACTCTTGAATATTTGGTATTCTGTAAATGAAATCCAGAACAAGATTTCCTCTAGATTGGTTAAGGCATTAAGCTAATAACCCCCCAGACACCCCCTTTCGCATTGATCCTGCTTTGGAAGTTCTGAAGTTGCTGAGATCAGAAGATCAAAAGTTATTTAACATTTTTTTTCTCAAGAAACTGATGCAAAATCCAGGATTTCAGTGATCTTGATTCTTCTTCTTTTATTATGTAAAGAATTTTCTGAAACCACAGAGGAGTGTGTGTGAATCATTTTGAAAATTCCACTCAACTTTTTATCCGATATGTATTGAATTAGGAGATAGAGCAAATATGTACAGATCAAGAATCAAACAGTTGGTTGTTATCTCAAAGTTTCAGCTACATTCTTAATTTGAGGAGATAAACAAGGAAGCTTGATACTGCAAGTTTTCTCAACTTCACTTAATCCTAAAACTTGGATTAGCAGAGCAGATTTATAATATACTTATGAATGCTGGTGCAGTAAGGGTGTTTCTCCAGCGTTTGCAATTTCTTATCGAATTAGGGGATATTCATTAGGAGGATTAGTATAGTTGCAGATACTTTATTATGGATAGTAAATGGAATTCTTAGTTTAATCCTACAAGTCAATGAAAAGTTGATTGCACAATATCTATGGAACAAATATAAGTATTTTTCTATATAGATTATCAATAAAGAAGATTCTCTGCCATACATATCTTGAGGAGAGCTGATTTACAATGCCTCTTCAGAAGTGTCTTCTTTTCTCACATCTGAATTTAGGCAAAATCTTCAAAATGAAAAGAAAGATAGCTTAAGCAAATACTAGGTCCGTCCCTGATGTGGAAGGTTTCAAATACTTTGAGTTTCTTTCCACACTTCAACTTGCTTTGTGAGATTCTCTTTTCTCTCGATAAAATCTTGGAGATCAGCAGGACTCCAAGGAGAGGGCATGGTGCATGGCTCTGAAGATGAAACATTATGAATCCTAGAATATACCCTAAACTTCTTTCTTATTCCTTTCGTTGAGCAAATCAATGTATCGGAGCATACTTCAACAGCTTCTCTAGGCACAGTGGGCTTATATTTCAAAAGCTTGGCGTATTCAGTTAAAAGATGAAACATGTAGTCGTAAATGTACTTCATTTGTAGATCCTCATGAACAAATCTGCTACCTGCTTTTCCTATTTCTTGTGCCTGTTTAAAGTCGGTGTGCTTCAATGTTAGATTATAAACAAATTAATGTAACAGAAGATTGGTCTTGTCATATATACATATATATAGAATGCCACCTTTTTTGCATTCTTATTGCCCCAGTCTACTGCAAACTTGATGGATTTGCATTTGTCATTCTCATTTATTGGCCAGTAATGAACTGTTGGCAGCAAACTCCTTGTGAAGAAATCATAGTAGTGCGGGTTTATGAGTAGAGCCATAGAATCACAGGCTAAAATGTACTTCTGACTCACTGACCATGCTAGCCCTTCAACATAAATCTTGTATCTGTTTCATCATGTTAATTCAAAGAGACAATTGGTCCAACAAAAATGAGAAAAACAATGCAGAAGCTCTAAGATACGAAAGATTGAGAAAAAGAGGTCTTTCTGAGATAGCCTGCATACCTATGAGTGCATTGACTGGCCAAACCTGAAGTTTTATAGCCTTGTGTACGTTCGAGAGCCCATTGCTGAAAAGGATCACTATCAGCTTATCAAAAAATGGATATTACTGTATGAAATAATGTTCGATTATTCAGCATCATGAACCTAAAATTTTCAAGGTCAGAGTCATAGCCACGTAACTAGGAGGTTCAAGCCGAAGAAACAACCTGTTGCTGAAATGCAAGAAGAGACTTCGGGTGCAGTAGACCAAATGTGGTCTTGCCCTTCCCTGAACCTTGCACTTAGCGAGAGCTTTGTGCCCCAGGCAATCCTTTTATTGTGAACCTAGAGTTTGCATCTATTAAGAGATTCCAAAGCACCTAACTGTGAAAATACTGAGGCACAGAGTTGACACTTACCAAGCCATAAATCCGAGCATTCCAGTCCTGCTTACGAGAGATGTTGCACTTCAGAAGGTCACGTCTTGCTTCCCCTAACAGTGGATTCCCTTTCCAGTAAGCATAAGGCTCCCTTTCTTCCCACTTAATCATCTCATTGCTCTGCTGCAAATCTTCTTTCAAGTTTTCCCATGGCCTTATGGAGAGTTCTGGCCTGAATTAGTACCAAAACAAACCATTTCTACTACAAATCAACACATACTAATTCATCTTAACATTGGCTTTTTTGAACTTGAAAAGATATAAGAATGTTGTTTACCAACCCCAAAAGGACCAATCAGGGAAAACAATGTCGAGACTCGAGTCATTTCTACAGTAGTGAAACAATGGTGGTGGAATTGAGTCCTCTGATTTTCCATAATCACTTCTTTGTATTACTGGTTGATCACCACATTCGAAAACGAAATCTAAATCAGGTAGCATGCCAGGGTAAAAACTAAGAAGTTGTAATATCCCCCACAATGTGACCATGTCCCTTTTTTGAAAAGTTGGTTTATACTTCTCAAAATACACTCTTCCATTTACTATGACTATTCTAAAATGAGCTACTTCTCGTGCTTTTTCTACCATTTTTCGCGTTATCCCTGTCTCTTTCCACGGCCTTAAATCTTCATGAATCCATCGAAAGTATTCAGGGCACGACTCAGATGATGAGCTGAATTCAGGCTTGATTGGTGAAGTTCACGGACATTTTATAGAGCAAGAAACTTCAGGGAAAAGATCAACTTTGTCACTCTTTTGCAAGAAACCTGTATCGACAGACTGAAAAAGAAAAGATCGCGCTATACATGAGAAAAAGATTAATTTCATGATCACTGAACTTTATCCACTATAACAACTAACGTCACAGAATTACTCTGCCTCATTAAAAGAGACTAAACTATGTGTGAATTTATTCAGAAAATACGCGTTATGAAACGTCTTTTTTTTTTCTTTTGTTAAAAGTGCTACTTACAATATCCATCCATTGAATTGTTATTGCTAAAATGGATAGAAAAATTAGACAGAATCCAATAATTGTTTTATTCCAAGAAGTGCTGCGCTGCCTTACAATCATTCCAGATTGTTTATGATGCAAAAACATTAAATCTTTAGTAAATAAAATTAACAATATTTTAGCTTTGTATGAATTCTTCATATGTTCATGCAAGAATATTACTTTATATCAATCCTTAAATGTACATAATTAGCAAAGAAAATAATAGTGGTGTAGAATTGTTTCTATATTTATAAATAGTTGAGCAATTTTAGCATTTTGTTGCCATGTGAGTGATTCTTGATTTCTTCAAATTAAAATATGAGGGTATATAATTGTTTGCTCCATAAAAAGAGCAACATTTGTTGGGAAAAATAAGGATGTACATTATTTTTCAAAAAATACAAGTACAACATACATTATATATCTAAGTTGTATACATAAAATTAAAGGTCCCTAGCTAGCTAGCTATAATAATTGTTTCTTGTTTAGGTTGCTCCAATACTCATTTTTTCCCATTCCTCCACTTGTTGTGTGGCTTTTATCTTTTGTTCAACAAACTCTTTAAGCTGTTGAGGTTCATAAGGTGGTGGAAGTGTACATGGATTTGTATAACTAGGAGATTTCTCTAACCCTTCTTCCATGAACTTTCTCCATATACCTTGTGAAGTGCATGCCAATGATTCTGAACATATTTCAACTGCCTCTGATGGAATTTTTGGTTCAAATTTTAGCAACTTTGCATATTCATTCAACAAATGGAATATGTAATCAAATACATATTCCATCTTCATGTCTTCATGAATGAAATCACTTCCTGCCTTCCCAATTGCCTCTGCCTAACAATATATTAAGAAAAACAATAAGTCTTATCGACTAGTGGCAGTCTAGTGCACAAAGCTGCATTCTGCGTTCAGTAATTGTACCTTGTGAGTGTGATTGTTACCCCATTGAACAGCAAAGCTGAGTGAGTTACATTTATCATTTTCTCTAATGGGCCAATAATGTTGTTGAGGAATCATTCCTCTCATGAAGAAATCATGGTAACGAGGTCTTATGTACAACGTTGGTGAATCGCAGGCTAAAATGTATTTTTCACTCACTGACCATGCCCATCCTTCCACATATATTTTATATCTGCAATCAAAAAAAAAAAAAAAAAAACCTTACAATAATTCTTTTTTTTTTAAAAAAAAGACTGACTATGGTTGTGGCCATACCTATGGGTGCATTGATTAGCAAGGCCTGATTCCTTGAACCCCTTTTTGTCTTGATCATCCCAGTCCTGAGGGTTTTGGATAGGTCAAAATGAGTTGAATTCATAAATGAGTCGTTGTCCAGTTTCCCCCAAAATTAGTTGAGTTAAGATGAGTAACGTCAAGATGGACAAAATAATGGGTCAAATTTAAATGCATCCGACTCTTATCAAGTTTGTTTTAGTGTGTATATATATAATTTACTTAACTACCACGAAAAATATTCTTCATTAGTATAGCTACATGTCAAACCAAAAAAAAAATGTCCATCTAAATATTTTGACAAAGTTTCTATGGTCTTTTAAGATTCATACTTGGTCCAAATCAACGCAAATTTTAGATAAAACATATAAAAAATATACGATCCATCCAAACTTGATAACATTAGATGAATTATATTTTCACGGGCTAGTTTTAGCAACAGTAATCATAATGCAAATTTTGACAAGTAAAAGAATGAGAGTACAAACCTGGACATACAAGAGGGTGTGAAAGTTTTGTTTATCAGTAATGTTACACTTCATTAGATCTTTTCTGATTGGAGAAACATGTGGATTACCCTTCCAATAAGCAAAGGGTACCCTATCCTTCCATTTTGTTCTTTGGTTACCTTCTTTTATCTCTTTAATTACACTTCTCCATGGCCTTATATTTGTCTCAGCCCTAAAAATATAACCAAAATTAATCATGTCCAATTTTTGGTTGCCCCTTTTTCCGTGGTAACAGGTGTGTCAAAATCTTAAACGATAGATAAAAATGATGAATTGCAAATTAATTGAGGATACAAAAAGGTAATTACCAGCCCCAAAATGACCAATCTGGGAAGACAATATCCAAACTATGCCAATCTGAACAGTACCGGAACAACGGCGGTGGGCCGGAGTTAGGTTTCCGGTAGTCTTTTGATCGGACAACCGGCCGGTCATCGGTATCAAACATGATCTCCAAATTAGGCAATTTTCCAGGGTACCACCTTAGGAGTTGTACAATTCCATACATAGTGTACAAATGTCTAGTCTGAATAAATTTCTTTGTGTTATATTTTTCAACATAAATTTTTCCATCCAATATAATTAATCTGAAATGTGCATGCCTTTTTCCTTTCTCCAACATTTCCCTAGTAATTCCTGTCTCCTTCCATGGCTTTAAATCTTCATGAATCCATCTAAAATACTCAGGACATGTTGAATTATTAGGGTTTAAGGGTTTATGGAAAGTAGGGTAATTTCTTGGACATTTATTGGACTGATTCCATGCAGCACAATCCAAAGGGAATTCAAGAATTTGAGGTTGGATTCTTGGGGCTGATACTTTTTTGTAGGAATGAATAGTGTATTTTGCCTGCATAAATTTCAACAAACAACAATTAATACACTCACAGTGCAAGGCTGGCCAAAATAATTACAAAAAAAAATAGTTATTTGTCGTATAGGGATGTACTATCGGTGTATATTTCATGTCTAGTCAAGGTATATTCAGTTTTTAAGTGTATTGTAAAGTATATTCAATATATAGTGCATGTATAAGTAATCTACATTCTATAGTCAATGTATATTTTCTATGATATTAGGCAAGGCAAGTTATATTATATAAGCATGTATATTTTCTAAGATTTTGGGTTATTTTTTATGTAAATAAAAGAGAGCTTTATTTATTATAAATTAATTAGTTTATTGTATATATTTGAAATTATCCCAATTTTAAATGGAATAATTATTACGCACTCTAAATATTTTGATCAGACTAGTTTTACAAAATGTATAGGTCGTATATACTTGAACTAAATAGGGACCTACCATATTATAGTATTGTATATACTTTGATGGTATTAATAAACTAGTTGGTCGAACAATATATATCTCTAACTTACTTAAAATTAAAGAAGCATGAAAAATAGAAATAAAAAGAATTGTCATACATTTATTTCCATAAACAAATTAAATAAAATGTTTGTCTAGAAATAAACTACGTGGCATCAACACAAAATTAATGTGATGGAGTTAGCCAAGATCCTTATACACCCTCCTAAGCTTAATTAATTCATAAACCAATCCATCATCTTTGTCAAGGATGGAGTTTGGAATTTTTGAATTTTAAAATTGAGAGATTACTCAATTCTTGATAAATCATTTATATATATTTATAATACAAATTTGAGCAAAGTATTGAGTTTAGTCGAACTTATTAACTTAATCATAGGTTACATATCTTTTAATGCAATTTATTTTAATACATTAAAATGACATTAAGGTAATAAATATACAAAAGGAGAGAGTACTCAATAAAACAGTAAAGATACGCGCAAGCTGATTCAAAAACATCTATTATTATCGTTTAAGAAGAAAAAAGGTAAAAATTTATTTTTGACTTACAATATCAAACCATCCTGGGAAGAACAAGAGAGAAACTAGGAGCAGAAAGAAGAAAAGCAGCAAAGATGATGTTGCTGTAGTAGTTTTCTTCTTGAGATATTTCCATTTTGTTGAATTGTTTTTGAAAGCTGGCCTTAGCCAGAATTCATTCATCAACTTCTCATTCTTTATTTTCATAATTTCTATTATATAGTATATATTTGATATATTCTTTGATTTATGTTTTTTTGTGAGGGGAAAAGAAGTTAGGCTTTCACAAGAGAAGTGTGCATTAATATATAGCAAGTAACTTACCAAGTTAATGGCTTTTGTTAGAAGGAATCATCAAGCTAAGAGAAATAATAATAATTAATGTGAGAATAAATATTAATCCTCACATGTATTATGGGGTTTATTAATTTGTGATGAAATGAAACTGACAATATATGTGGAGAATTAAGCCTAGATTTTCTTAAAATGTCGAAAGAATATAATAACACAAATACATTATTTATGACCCACAATTTTCGGAGGAGTTTTGAATTTTGTAATGATAATTTTAAATAATAATGTAATTGGTTCTAAATTTAATATTTATATATATTTAATGAATTTATTCACACAAATACAACAAAATCTATTGAATTCGATCGAACTCACACACAATTCCGTCTTTTAATTTGACAAGAAAATTCCACGCCAAACTTTAAAGAAAATATGTGCTTGCTAGCGCCTAGCTATAAGAGAATTCTTGATTGAATTATACGTCCAAGTCTTGACTGAGTCCAATTTTTGGCCTTGTACCTAGCTACTATTATTCTAAAAAGGAAAAGTAAATGTAACGTTAGAACAAGTTTAATTGCAACTGGACTTTTCAAAAAAAATAAAAAAAAATTGAAGACTAATTACGCTACTATCAAAAAAAATTCTTTTTTTTTTTTATATGATAATATTTGAATCAGCTTGTGTTACAATTATATGTTTCTTCGATATACCTATTAGTACCAACTATCTATAATAGTTTATTATGTCCATCAAAAGCTTAAACAGATGAATGACTATAACTTTAGTATTTTTCATTAATTTTTCATTTAGGATTTGAACACTAATACATATCGATCCCATAATTTTTACCCACTTATTAGTAGGCCTTACCTTCCCCTATTATATTATGAGGCCTAAAGTACGACAATATATAGTAATTAATTAATGTTGACAAAATTTAGATGTTCCAATTTCCTTATTAGAACCCCACATTTCTATATATATATGTTTTCGGTTTATATTGGCATTATGAGTACATGCATGAAGCATATATATTTTTTACATACTTTATTATCATTAAACGTTGGTAAATTAATTAATACATATTTTGCACCTAAATTTACCCAACTATGATAAAGTAATTAGCTTGATTTAATATAAATATTGAGTATGTCCTTTATTTCAATCATAATTATTTGATTCCCATGAATTTCTTGCGTGATTAACGTTATATTTTAACTCATGCTTGTGGTGAAGGTGAGTATTATAAGCATGATTTTAACCTAAATAATGGAATAAAAATGCAAAATGTACATCCTTTAAGAACAAGTGAAATAATTGTGAACCAAATATAAGTTTCATGCAGTAGAATGTTGTGACTTGTGAATCACCCTTGTCGGAAAATTAAATTATATATAATAAATCAAAATTATTTTTAATGTATATAAAATAGATATTGAATTACTTTCTTCTAATTTGAATAACTTTAATAAAAAATTTAACTCCGAGATTTATTGCAACTAGAGCCTAGTGGAGGATTAAGGACTTGGTCAATATACTGAGAAGTTACTTAAAAATCCTATTTAGGATTTTCTGTGAAGTAATTTGAAAGCTGATTAACTTTTATTGATAACTAAGCAATTCAATTAATGTGGAACTAGACCATAACTATGTGATTAAGTCTACAAATGAAATTAATCAAGAATCTGACTTTGACAAAGTCTTTCTGTGCAAAGTTTGTCATTAAGCAACATCACAATTAGCACATCCTTTTTCACATGTATAACGCATTAAGAGTGTCTTTGGTAAGGAGGAGTTTCTAATTTCCCCATATTTTAAATGCTATTTGGCCACAAAATTTTGGCCCAAAAATTGGCCACAAATTTAAAAAGTCTATAATACCCTTCTCTTTAA
>JBCEWC010016426.1:0-13130 GCA_038996855.1 Solanum aculeatissimum | reverse complement strand
TAAATGGCCCAAAGTATAAACTGAGGGCATTTTTGCTCCTTTCTGATAGTACAAGGACATTTTTGACCCTTTTCCCTAATATATATTTGGAAAATCATCTGGTAATTACATGATGTATTTACCAGACCTCTTTGAGAATTAGAGTGTAATTGCTTCCTCTTAATTACATCCAATTTCATGCTAATCAAGTAATTACTTGACCAAACAAACAACCCAAAACTGTCTAATTACACTCAATTATACCCAAATCTAGTTACAAAGTGCCCATCCAAATAGGTCACTATAAGGTAGAACAGGGCAATGTTTCTTAATATAATAATGATTTTGCTGCTTGGAACTGAATATTTCCCCTCCTGATGACGGTGACAAAAAGTTTGCTCCAAGATTCTGCCAACATTTTACTTTCAGCTTTCCCGCTCCCACCTTATTTCTTTAAAAAAATCATTTCGACAAGGAACTCAAATGCAGTGAATGCAAGATAAATATTAGAATAGGAATAGGAATGTGTAGTCCTATTTAGAATTAAAAGGAGAACCCGAAACATAAAGAACAGAATCTAAGGTGACAAAAGGTAAGGGTTGGGCATTTCCAATCCCTTTTGGTTTTGTTTGGAACCCATTGGCTAAAGTAATAGCAGGAAGAGATTGTGAGTCAACAATGTCAGACAAAAGTGATTTGTTACCAGAAATATGATCAGAAGCGCCCGAGTCCATAACCCATGATCCAAGAGTGCTAGACTGTGAAGCACAAGCAAAAGGATTACTCGCAACAGGAATAGTAGGTTGAGGAATTGATGCTGCTTGTGGAGACAGTTGCTTACTTGCTCGATACTGGAGGAACTCATCATATTAGGGCTGAGCAATATGAGTATTATTGGATGACCGGTCAGGTGGAGCAACATGTACTACTTGTGTTTGCTTAGTTGCGCGATTTTGAAGGGATTTGTTATATTCCTTGATAACAATAGGATCATAACTGGGCGGTGGACCATGCGAAGTATAACATATGTCGCGAGTGTGTCCAGACTTGTGGCAATAACTACACTTAGAGCGAGACCTTTCAGAACGACTTCCTCCTCGTCGGTTTTCTCTAGTAGATGGACGTTTATCAATAGTTTGAGATATGAGGATAGAAGAGTCAATGGTGGGTGATGAAACTACTTTATGACTGGGAGGCACAACAAGACGAAGTAAACGAGAGAATAATTCATCCATGATAGGGATGGTAGGACTAGCTGAGATCTGATCACATACAGAGTCATGATCAGCAGGAAATCCAGCAAGTGTAAGGACTAAAAAAAATGTTTGTCTGTGCTCTTGTTGTGTTGTCACGTTCGCAGTGACTGACATCAACGTTTCAAATTCCTCCATGACCACCTGCACTTGTCCCAAGTATGTAGACATATCGGATTCATGTTTCTTTAAGTTGGTCATTCGAGATACCACATCATAAAGTCGAGATACGTCATTAGTATATAAAACACGAGCCTTTTCCTAAACTGAATAACATGTCTGAAATGGGTGAAACGACATCAACTTAGAATCAATAGATTGCCATAGAAGACTACACAATTGAGCATCAATCTTCTCCCATTGTGCTTTGGCTGTTGCAGATTCCTCAGTAACCTTTTTCTTTTCATCTACCACACTAGTATTGGTTGTTAAGTGGTCGTGAACACCTTGACCTTTGCATCATAGGATTAGAACTTCCAATTCCTGTACTTTTGGAGCCAAACAAATTGATCCCAAAGGACATCTTTTGAAAATAAAAAAAACTGGTAAAAAATAAAAATAAAAAATTAAGATATATATGTGGTTTGTCACTTGGTATGTTATTGTTTTATGTGGTTTGCCTCGGAATGTAGAGGCAACATCAATGAGGAAAAAAATACAAAAAATTTGTCCGAAAAATAGCTTGGAAGACTGAAAAAGTCGTCGGAACCCTAATTCGGCGATCGAATCTGGACAAAAGTGTTGAGGTGTGGTCGGAATCTTTGTGCGACCCCAAAAGAAAAAAATCAAAAAAAGGGTCACTGGAGAGCCAAATGCGCCGGCGCGTGGAGTGGATCTCGCCGAAAAACAACAGCTTCCGATGGCGCATGAGGGTGCGTGGCAAGCTGTTTTCTTGTGGGTCTGGCTGAGCTGTGGTCGTCTGGTTTTCTCGGGCCTAGTGATAGTGTTGGTTCTCACACGACACCCATAGAAACAAAGATTACACGAATTAGCCACCGGAACAATACTTTTTTATTTTTTATTTTTCTATGTCCGCTGATGTCATGTTCTTTGAATCTCAACCTTACTATTCATCATCTGATCGTCCTGATATCTCTGAGGTCTTATTTCTACCTCAGGTCCTACTTGTACTAACTTTTGAGGAATCTCCAATTGTAGTGCCACCTTTGACAAAACCCAACAAACCTCTCTTGACGTATCATCGTTGTCCACTTCCAGCACCAGTTCCTGATGATTCATCTCATGTGCCAGACCTTGCTCCTATTGTGGACTTGCTTGCTCCAAGCCAACCGAGTACACTTCAAAAAGGTATATGGTCCACTTGAAATGCTAACCCACTTTATACTTTCTTGAGTTAGCATCGTCTCACATCATCCTATTATGCTTTTGTATCGTCTTTGTCCTCTATTTCCATTCCTAAGACTACAGGTGAAGCACTTTTCATTTGGGTTGTAGGCAGGCTATGATTGATGAGATGTCTCCTTTACATATGAGCAGTACTTGGGAACTTGTCCCTCTTCTAACAGGTAAAGTCGTCGTTTGTTGTCGTTGGGTTTATGCAGTAAAAGTTGATCCAGATGGTCAGGTTGATTGACTTAAGGCTCGCCTTGTTGCTAAAGGATATACTCAGATATTTGGGCTAGATTTTAGTGATGCGTTTGCTCCCGTGGCTAAAATGGCATCTGTCTGTATTCTGCTATCTATGGTTGCCGTTCGTCATTGGCCCCTTCATCAGTTGGACGTTAAGAATGTGTTTCTACATTGTGCTCTTGCGGAAGAAGTCTATATGGAGCAACCACTTGGTTTTGTTGCTCAGGGGGAGTGTAGTAGACTTGTATGCTGATTGCGCAAGTCACTCTATGGTCTGAAATAGTCTCCTCGAGCTTGGTTTGGAAAGTTCAGCACAGTAATTCAGGAGTTCGGTATGACTCGCAGTGAAGTTGATCACTCTGTATTTATCGGCATTCTGCACCAAATTTATATATTTATTTGGTTGTTTATGTCGATGATATTGTTATCACTAGCAGTGATAAAGATGGTATTACCAGTTTGAAGCAACATCTCTTTAAACATTTTCAGACTGAAGACCTTGGTAGATTAAAGTATTTTCTAGGTATTGAGGTTGCTCAGTCTGGATCAGGTATTGTTATTTCTCAACGCAAGTATGCTTTAGACATTCTTGAGGAGACAGGGACGATAGGATGTAGACTAATTGACACTCCTATAAATCTGAATGTTAGACTGCTTCCAGGATAGGGGGAGCCACTCAGTAATCCTGAAAGATATAGACAATTGGTGGGAAAGTTAAATTATCTCACAGTGACTAGACTTGACATTTCGTTCCCTGTGAGTGTTGTAAGTTAGTTTATGACTTCCCCTTGTGATAGTCATTGGGATGCAGTTGTTCGTATTCTGAGATATGTAAAGTCAGCGCCCGAAAAAGGACTACTCTTCGAAGATCAAGGCCATGAGCATATCACGAGGTATACAAATGCCAATTGGGCAGGATCACCCTCTGATGGACAATCTACTTCTTGATATTATGTATTAGTAAGAGGTAATTTGGTGTCGTGGAAGAGCAAAAAACAGAGTGTGGTTGCTCGGTCGAGTGCAAAGGCAGAATGTCAAGCTATGGCTGCAGCAATTTGCGAGCTTATTTGGGTCAAACAGTTATTAAGGGGACTAAAGTTTGGCGAAGTTGATCAGATGGAACTTGTGTGTGATAATTAAGCGGCCCTTCATATTGCATCAAATCCAGTGTTTCATGAAAGGACCAAGCACATTGAGATTGATTGTCACTTTGTCAGAGAAAATATACTCTCAAGAGATATTGTTACAATGTTTGTGAAGTCAAGTGATCAACTTGCAGATGTTTTCACCAAGTCCCTCACTGACCCCCATATTAATTATATCTGTAACAAGCTAGGTGCTTATGATTTGTATGCACCAGCTTGAGAGGAGTGTTAGAATAGTCCTATTTAGAAATGGAATAGAAGTAGTATGTTGTTTCCTAGTTGGAATTAGATTATATTGTAGTAGCTATAAATAGGGTCTTTATGTAGTAATGTAAGTACACAATTCAATAATATTTTTTGTTCAATATTTCTCACAATAAATAGTCTATACTGCAGAATTAAAATGAAGACAGAAATAAATAATACTTGATGCTTGAGAGTATTGAATTGTTTCAGCTATGTGCTTATTGTTTCTTATGCTTCTCCTGCTATAGAACAACAACAAAAAATCAACGTAATCCCACAAGTGGGGTGTGGGGAGGGTAGAGGGAACAAAGACCTTACTTCTACATCATGGAGGTAGCGAAGCTATTTCTGCAAGACCCTTATCTCAAGTAACGCAAAATTATCCCTGGTATATGTAAGAGTGAAAACTTTATATTTGATGCTACTCAGAATAGAAGGAAAATAGTTTTCACTACTTGTTTTCATACTTTTCGCATTGGCAATTTCCTATTGGGTTTGCATTGCTTGATTGTATCCTAATTGAGGGCATTAGCTCTTTTGGGTGTGAGGTTTTAGTTCACGTCAATTTTCAATGCTATATCTTTCTGTATATCAGAGTAAAGTTGAGATTTAGCTGCATTTGTAGTTTTGTGATTTATTTAGAGTACTTGAATGAAGCAAAATTTGAATTTAAAAAAAAAAAACTAAAAAGAGATGTATATCGTGCTCTATTTTGTCTAGAATCTACATTGTTACTTGTGACATTCTGTGAAGAAAAATACTTGTTGAACTTATTTGCGATTTATTCTCCTGCATAAAAAATTGTGCAGTTTGGTTCTTTATTGAGGAATTCTGTTTGAACTATTTTTTGGTATCCTTCTCCAGGTCAACAGAATCAGAGAACTCCCGCAGAACAAAAACATAGTGGCAACCCATACCGATGGTCCTGAAGTAAGTGACCTCTTTTTGTAGGGTGTATTGTGGAAGTCTTTGTAAAGCTACTGTGGCATTTTTATATTTTATGCATATCAATATTTTTTAATTGGTACAAGTTTGCTTTTCATCCATCTAGGTTCTCATTTGGGACATTGAAGCTCAGCCTAACAAGCATGCTGTCCATGGTGCTGCTGCTTCACGTCCAGATCTGGTCTGTGTAATTACTCTCTATGATCTTTTTGATTGGCCTATATTTCGAGTTATCTTCATTATGTTCATCACTCAATCTTACCTCTTTGGTAGATTTCATAACCTTTTTGCTTGTGGAATGTGCTCCAATATTTCATCCCATTGCCTGTCAACTGGCACCAGTAATATGATTTGGCATCTTAAGCTATAGATCAACCTTTTTAAGTAAATGTGAAATGCCCTTACAGGTATTAAGTGGACATCAAGACAATGCAGAATTTGCTCTGGCTCTGTGCCCGATGGAACCCTTTGTCCTCTCTGGAGGTTTGAAGTTCTCTCGTTTTTTAGTTGTCTAATTCTCAAAAATATTTTTTTCATCTAGTTATATTTTAGAATCAGGTACCTTGAGTTGTCCATCATGTGTACCTAAATAAACATCATCTAATCAGATACAATTTTGGATATGTAAGGTTCATAAAAGCTACTTGTGCTAGTAGCATTGCGAATCATATTATGAACTTTTGGTCTGATGTTGCATCTCCTAAAATGCTGTCTGGAACTTAATATCATAATTCAGTGGGTCGTAGGTGATTTAGCCACTTTCGGCATCTCCTCATTAGAGGTAATTTTCTGTCAGGAAAGGACAAAACTGTTGTCTTGTGGAGCATTCAAGACCACATTTCAACATTGGCAGCAGATGCACCCAAGTCTGCAGGATCAGGTGGCTCTATAATTAAGTCTGCTGATAATCCTTCTATTGGACCACGTGGTATCTTCCATGGCCATGAGGATACTGTTGAAGATGTGCAGTTTTGCCCTTCAAGGTAATGTCGACTTGAATGTCTTAATTTCTTTGCTGGATTCTGCGGGAGGTTGTCTGGGTGGAGTGAGGCTTACAGATTAGGCTCAGATTACTAGAGTTTCTGCTGGTAAATTCTTCTTTTTCCTTTGGTTCTTCTTTGGTAATCATCCACTTCTACTGAGTTATTATCCAGGAAGAGAAATATTAGGAAATTGTCCTTACTCCCTGAGCTCCACCTGTTGCTTCGTCCTCACGTTCTTGCTACATCCTCCTTGTCCCCCGTTGGATTTTATATTGTTTAAGTGAAACAATTAAGTTTGCATTGAACATTGGTGCTTTGATGTTTAAGTTTTTCTGTCTGATGTTTACGCTGAATATTCCGGAGTTACTGACAAAAACAAAGATGAGCTATGATTCTGCAATTAATGTACTTCAACATTTTCTTCTTGACACAGCTTCTGACTCTGTGAAATCCTAAGCAGAAAGGGGTAAAAAGCATTAGACGTGCGAGATTAACGTGTAGAAGTATCTGAGTAGTCTTCAGAAAACTGACATTTTATTTTAACCTTCATGAAGTTCACAGGAATTCTGTAGTGTTGGTGATGATTCATGCCTCATATTATGGGATGCTCGAGTTGGTAACAATCCTGTTGTAAAGGTCTGGTGATTACTTTCTTGATTGTTTAATTGTGATTTGAAGGAGATTGTCAATAATATAGAAATAGGTGGATATCATGAGCCAAAACTGCCAAATGTGCAACTCATCTCAGGTAGAGCCGTCAATATGGGCTAGGCCCGTTGGACTAGTCTGGCCTAACTCGTGATTTAGCAGGGTTGGACTAAGATTTTCGGAGCCCATTTAAGAAATGGGTTTTTTAGCCCAGCCCAAATAAGCCTGCTGATTTATGGGGCTTTTGCAATATGAGTTGGGCCAGCCCGCGGGTCAAATTAAAAAATAATTAAAAATAAAAATGAAATAGAGTATTAAAAATAATAAGAGTCCAAACTCAAAGTTCATTTAAAAATTTTAAATATTAAAATTTAGATACAAATTATGTTTTTATAATATGTAATAGTAACACTAATATCATGTCATATTGTCATGTTGCTATTTATTTTAATATTTTTAAATTATAATTTAATTTAAAAATTTATAAAAAAATATACTTGTAAAAATGTGGGCTGACCCGGCATGATCCGTAACCCACGTACTGATAGGCTGAGCTAGCTGTTTTCTAGCCCACAAAAAAATGGGCCAGCCTGGTCTGACCCGTCAAATTTCAAAGCTTGTATGGGCTAGCCCGTATTGACAACTCTAATCTCAGGTTTCTGAAGATGTATCTTGAATGCAATTCTAATGATCAAATGATTTCTTCTTGAACATATGTTCAAACATATGCTAATTATCGTCGTACCAAAATACATACCTTTTGAGCATGACCATATTTAGCTTTTCCCAGATAGCATGTGTTTTTCCCAGATAGCATGTGTTAGCTTATTGCAATTCTAATGGTCAAATGATGATTTCTTGAACATATGTTAAAACATAGGCCAATTATCTTCATACCAATATATCTACCTTTTGAGCATGACCATGTTCAGCTCTTCCTAGATATTCATTTGTTATTGCTGTGATCATCTGTAACTGGTTTTATTTCATTCTTGCACCATATATGATGTCTTTTCCCGAATGTAGTTCTCATTTATCATATAACCATTTCTGTTAAGGTGTTTCAAGATATTCTTGATCATCAAATTTTGGTCGATAATCCTTCATAATTAAAATCTAAAAAACCTAATGGGATACGGGTCTTTGTTGCTTTTACAGGTTGAGAAAGCGCATGATGCTGATCTTCATTGTGTTGACTGGAATCCTCACAATGACAATCTTATCATAACCGGGTATGGGGTTGTATTCATATTTATATAAATTAAGAGGAAACTGTGCCCCCCCGTCCCTCCTAAAAACAAAAACAAAAGAGGAAGAGTAGTCATGTAAGGGCGTGCTACTGCAAGTGTCTTTTCTTTTTCTTGTGAATGAAAAACTTTCTGTTACTGGTTTGTTGTATCATTAATTTGTATAGTATCACTTATCAGCAGTTATTTAGGTGCGCACGGCTGCTTGGGCCTTTTTTTCTTATATAGCTTACAGATTTCACAAGTAGCATGGTGTCTCTCAGGTCTGCTGATAATTCGGTACGCTTGTTTGACCGGCGAAATTTAACTTTGAATGGGGTCGGATCACCGGTACATATGTTTGAACATCACACAGCTGCAGTTCTCTGTGTTCAGGTGTTTCATTTGCCATGTTCTGTTGATCAGTGAAATTGTGTTTACTGATATCTCTGCATTAGATCGCCTTTAACTGATGACTTTTCTTTACAGTGGTGTCCGGATAGGTCTTCTGTGTTTGGGAGCTCTGCAGAGGATGGTCTGTTAAATATTTGGGACTATGAGAAGGTATAGATACTCCTGTCCTCGGCACTTCCTCAGACTGTCTCTTTCTCCCTTCTCTCTTGTGTGTTAATCTACCAGTTCAAGTACTAATTCTTCTGGGAGTCCAGTAATTTCAAGGTAAAAAAAGTTAATTCCAAAAAAATTTCTTCTGGGAGTCCAGTTCTTGAAGGTGGTTTTTTATTTGTTAAATGCTGCTGTGTGATCATCATCTTCTGTAACGCGCCAGTCTTTGAATGGCGAAGGGTTTTGTCTGCAAAAGATAAATGATAACTGTAACTTGTGAAGTGAGATCTTACATTCTGCAATACAAAAGGGATGGGAGAGTGGAGACATTTTGAAATGTTAGATGGCGTCTCTAATTCCAACTAATCCCTTTCACAGAAAACAAGAAAAATGAAACCTGTTGATGATATGTTATAGATATACTTGCACAGGGATTATCACTTATCAAATTTATTATCTTGCTGAGTCTTTGATGCTTTATCGTATAAAGGCAATGATTCTTTATAGTCTAAAATGTTCTAAGTTGAAAAATTCCTTCTTGACCGGTGGTCTCAGGTCTTGTACGATGGATTACTTATTTATTTATTAGTAGTGGGAATCTGGATGTGTAAAATGTATTTTTTGTTAACTTTTGAGTGGATGTAACCATAGGCAAGTATTCCGTTGAAAGGTGCACATTCAAATAAAGCAGCCTGATAATGGTTTGAGATGTTCTAGATTCATGTATTTATAACTGAGTAGTTCTCCTTATAGTTTTAGTTAAATTTCTTGACAGGTTGGTGAAACAAAAGATTCTGATGATGATTCTCCTCCAGGCTTATTTTTTCAGCATGCTGGCCACAGGTTAGAACCTTTACGCACTGGGTTGCTGCTTCTAGTCTCTGTTTCTTTTCCCTATTGGACTTGAAACAAAATGTAGGCTGTAAATCTACTACGTACATAGTCTATGTATTTGCAATCTAATTTGATTCCTTTCTTCCAAGGAAGGGGATTATGATGAATTTCCCCAGTTTGATGGCACCTAGTTTACAACATGAGACTAATGAAGTAATTAATACTATTTATATATTGGCAACTAAATTTTTGGGTTTGACCCCAGGGATAAAATTGTGGACTTTCACTGGAATGCATCAGATCCATGGACTGTTGTTAGTGTATCTGATGATGCGGAGAGCTCTGGTGGAGGTGGCACATTGCAGGTTCATAATCATTTCCGCTGGTGCCATTTTCAATATGATTTTAATTTGCCTCTAATTGTTAGATTGGATCCTACAGATATGGCGCATGAGTGATTTGTTGTACCGGCCGGAGGAGGAAGTTTTGACTGAGATGCAGCAGTTCAAGGACCATGTGAGCAAGTGTGTTCCGAAGTCCAAAGGCTGAGTATTTAGTGCATAGTAGGCACTAGAGACACCATATACGAGTGTAAACAGTATCTGTAATAGCTGGAACGGATTTATTTGCATGTTATGCTTGAAAGTGGTTAGTGCAATGCTAGTAGACACCTAGACTAGAGTATGATGTTTTGTATGTGTTGGATTTGGGGTATTTTGCTATCTGATGCTTGCGTTCTTATTTGTCGTGATTTCTGAGTTGAGGCCATGTCTAGGGGCGCTACAGGAACGCTTGGAATCTTTGATGGATCCATAGTTTTTGTAGTTTCGAGCTAACCAAATGGATTAGGTGTTTTTCAAATCCAAAAATGAAAGATGGGATGCGAAATCCTTTTGAACTTGAAAGGATCAGGTGCCTAGCTCTAAGAAACAACCGTAGAAACAAGCAAAAGAATTGGCGATTAAATTAAAGAGGTAAAGGTACTCTAGCAGTTGGCCTCACCCCTTGCGTCCTGTGCGCGTTAATTAAATTTCAAAGAAATCCTCCGTTTTTCTCCTGTCCCAGGGCCCCCTTACTGATCTTCGCCACCCCTTTTGCATTCCAACTCCTTTTTTCTTTTTCCCGTAACACATATTTCCTTCGTCTATTTTTACTTGTTCAATATACTATTTTGGAATATAAAATAATATTTATCTACTTTATGTAATTAAAAAATAATTTTATTCTTAGTTCCTAATTTGTTTTTATTATTAATTTTAAAATTATTTTTTAATTATATTTTTCAAGACATTGTATTTATTATATTCAAAGGGTAATTTGTTAAATTACTTTTATCATTTACTACTTTTTAATTTCTATACTTAGTCAACAGGGGACAAGTAAAGATGGACGGAGGGAGTAATACTAAATGTAAAATGTTATTATGATTACTAAAGATTAAAATTTTGGGCATACACACGGTACTCTAGGAAATAAATAAATTACATAAATGAATGATATTAAGAAAGGGAACTTTCAAATTTTAAGTCCAACCGTTTATTTTATGTGATATTCAATTCTAAATTGTTAAATATTATAATTTATAGTAATTTTTAGAGAAAAGACACAAAGTCATCACTGATGTTCTCCCAAATTTTCAAAAGACACCTTAACTTTGTGAGCGTCCTATTACTCTCCTAAACAATTTTAAATTGCTGTTATTATATCATTTTTTGTCAATCTGGCATAGGAAGTGTATGCACTCTTTTTAAGGAGCGTGAACTTAAAATAATGATTTAACTTTATTTTTATTTGTATTTTGTTATAAAATATATTTTCTTGTTTTACTTATTAGTTTAACTTTTTTTCTTTATTATTTTTTTCCCTTCTTCTTCAAAAATTCATTGTAATCTCCATTGAAGCTCCTCACTCTCAATATCACCATTTTAATCATAACTCCACTATTATTAGTTTAACTCTCTTTTTAATTTTTAAACTTTATCTAATTTTTTTTTTTACATTTCAAACAATTTGAATAAACCCACTAGATTTTAAGAAGATTAAGTTGTATTATTTGGGTTTTTTTATTTGAGTTTCAAGTAACTTCTTCCAATGTTTGAGGAATTCATTGATTCTTTCAAAATTATCCTTTCTAATTTTGAAGTTATGTGACAAAGAGATAAATTGATTGATGATTCCTTCAAAATTTTAAATTTGCTTAAGAAAATAGTTAGTTTTGTCATCAATAACTCAACTAAGTCTTGAAAATAGTGTGATTTTTTTTAAAAAAATTATTGAGAAAAAAGAAAGTTGATTGAAGACGAAGAAAAAAAGAAAAAAATTGGAGTGTTGTGTGATACCACTTGCTTTGTAAAATTTGGGACTAGTCAAAAAATGATATAATAATGTCGCTTCATAATTATTTAGGGAGGTAATAAGACGCACGCATAGTTAAGGTATCTTTTTGAAAATTCGAGGCAACATCAGTGGTGACTTTATGTCTTTTCTCGTAATTTTAACATATCTTTCTTTAAAATCATGAAACTTTAAAAAATATGGATAAGTTTAAGTTGACAATAAATTGGAATGTATGTCAATATTTTTTAAAGTAAAAAAATATACAATAAAATATAAGTGTAAAAAAGAACAATCAATAGTGTTATACATCAAATACTTTAAATATTATCTAATATATATAAGGGAGAGCAAAATTGACGACAAAACCAATGACATGCGGACACGTGTTTAGCTTTGACAAACGCAACAACTTGGCTTGGTGGTTAAGGCATGATTTTACATATCGAGCGTCGTGAATTCGAACCCAGGTAGCAACGTCTTTATCTATCTTCATTTTTGCTCCTCAAGAAGAAATCAAGATATACTTTAAATGGTCTAGAAGTAGCAAACTCGGCTGTCTGGTCTACTGGCTAGAGCCTAGCAATTCATGTTGGGCATCCTGGGTTCAAATCCAAACAATAACTTTTTTATTTTCTTTCATATTTACATACCAACAATAGTGGGGCTCATTTACAACAATTAATTACTTAACCAAAAATACAATTAATGTAAAAAAATTTTAAGATTAACATTAAATATATTATATCTAATATATATAAGGGAGAGCAAAATTGACGATGAAACCAATGACATGCGGACACGTGTTCAACTTTGACAAACGCAGCAACTTGGCTTGGTGGTTGAGGCATGAATTTTGCATGTCAAGCGTTGTGAGTTCGAACCTAGGTAGCAATGTCTTTATCTATCTTCATTTTTACTCCTCAAGAGGAAATCAAGATATACTTTATTGACTGGAGCCTAGCAATTCATGTTGGGCATTCTGGGTTCGAATCCAAGCAATAACTTTTTTATTTACTTTCATTTTACATACAAATAATAGTGAATTTTTTTTAAAAAAAATATATATAAAAAATCTGTGTCGCATTAATCAAGACTAAAAAAATTATTTATGGGTCTTTTATTATTTCCCCTCAAAACGAAATCAAACATATACTCTGCATGGTCCAATTATATCAAATTTCGCTGCTTGGTCTGCTGGTTGGAGCGTAGCAATGCAATTTTCTTTCATTTTACATACCAACAACGGTGAGACTCATTTGCAACAATTAATTACTTGACTAAAAATTCAATTGATCTCAAATTTTTTTAAGATTAACATTAAATATACTATAAGCTGCAATAATTTGTAACTTAAATTTTTTAAAAATATATATAAAAAAT
>JBCEWC010016425.1:0-13131 GCA_038996855.1 Solanum aculeatissimum | reverse complement strand
GGGACATGCACATTGATCCTTCAAGAATTTCCATGCATTTCATAAAATTCAAACTTAAATCATCATTAAATTACCTAGTTTCTACAACCCACAACTCAATGCAATGAAATACATCAAAATTTAAAGAATTCATAATGAAAGAAAGCTTGAATTCATAATTTAAAGAGGAGGGTTCTTGGGTCTTCATGGATGAAAGGTAATCCATAAATCAAACCCACATACCTTGAGATTAGCCAAGGGGATTGGATAATTTTGCAAGAAAGATGATTTTTCCCAAATTTCTTCAAGCTTTCATCAATGGAGGTCAAGAGGATTGAGAGATTTTCGGAGAGAATTGAAGAGTGATAGAATAAATTAGAGGGGATTAGGGTTTTATTTTGGGGAGTTAGGAGATCTTAAAAAGGATAAAAGGAGCATAGGATTAAACTAAATTACGAATTAACCATTAATGAAACAGACTAGATCACAAAAAATAGTGCCTCATTGAAGGCACCCAGTGGCCGTCTACAGGTTCACGGTCCGTGAGACTTCAGTTGGTCTCGGTTTCGGCTTGAACTCTCGGGGGACTTCTTGGACTAACTCATGAGGGCCCTCACGTATCATGTAGCTGCACATGGATTGTGTACTGGTCTGTGGAGCACCACTTGGTCCGGAGTCCAGCCCCGAGCCTTGGCCAACTCTCTGGATCACTTCATGGGAGAACCTCACGGATCGTGAAGGCTTACACGGGCCGTAAAATGGTCCATGGGGCCTTACTTAGTTCCGGACTTGGTTCATCATCCAGCCCCACTGTCTGGATCAATCCGCGGATGCCCCTCATGGGATGTGAGCCTATACATGGCTCGTGGCCCCTCTCGTGTGGCCTTACCTTAGCCTCAGACTGCTTCCCTTTTTCCAGAACATTTCCATATATGGTAGTCTCACTGTAATGGCCATAACTTCCACATTCAAACTTCGAATCGATCGAAACCAGTTGCATTGTGAAGAGAACCTATTACCTTAGATTTGAGAAGATTGGAAGAGATAGGGATATCTCTTCATTATATCCAACTCTGATTCCCACGTTGCACTTTCCACGTCTTGGTTCCTCCAATGCACCTTGACCAAAGCTATCTCCTTGTTGCGAAGCCGCTTCATTTTCCTATCCAAGATTTCAACCGGCACCTCTTCATAGGTCAAAGTCTCCTCAACCGTCACACCCTTTAAAGGTGTAATTGCCCTAGGGTCACCAACCAACTTTCTCAACATAGACACATAGAATACTGGATTAATGGAGCTCATGTCCAAAGGAAAATCCAACCTATAAGCCACGTTGCCAATCTGCTCCACAATATCATAAGGTCCAACATACCGAGGGCTCAACTTGCCCTTTTTGCAAAAATGCATGATGCTTTTCATGGGGGACACCTTCACATACACCCAATCACCAACATGAAATTTGAGAACCCTCTTCCTAATATTTGAATAAGACTTTTAGCAACTTTGAGTCATTCTCAACCTCTCCCTAATCAATTTCACCTTCTCAATGGCCTCAACAACCAAATAAGAGCCTAACAAGGCTGCCTCACCTATTTCAAATCAACCAACCGGAGATCTACATCTCCTACCATACAAAGATTCAAATGGAGCCATACCAATGCTAGCATGGAAGATATTGTTGTAGGCAAACTCAATGAGAGGTAGATGATCATCCCAATTTCCTTTGAATCCCAATACACAATCCCTCAACATGTCCTCCAAGGTTTGAATTATCCTTTCCACTTGTCCATCGGTTTGAGGATGAAATGCGGTGCTCAACTTGACCTTAGTACCAAGTCCCTTTTGAAAAAACTTCAAAAAATGAGAAGTAAATTGAGTACCACAATCCGATATGATAGACCTTGGTATACCATGCAATCTCACCAACTCCCGATTATACACCTTGGCATACTCCTCGGCACTATAAGTAATCTTAACCGTTAAAAAATGAGCTGACTTGGTCATCCTATCAACTACAACCCATATAGAATTGAACTATCTCTGAGTATGGGGTAACCCAACCATAAATCCATGTTCACGTCTTCCCACTTCCAAGTGGGAATTTTGATATCTTGGGTCAAACCACCGGGCCTTTGATGTTCCACTTTTACTTGTTAACAATTTGGACATTCCGACATGAACTTGGCTATGTCCTTCTTCATCTGTGCCACCAATACAACTCTCTCAAATCTCGATGCATTTTGGTAGATCCCGGATAAATATAATATTGAGAGTTATGAGCCTCTTTCATGATAACCTCCTTTAAGCCATCAAAATCTGTAACACACAATCGACCTTGGTACCATAACACACCATCTCCCCCTTGGGAGAAAACCTCAATCTTTCCTTCGGAAATCAATTTCTTCAATTCCACCAAGGAGGGATCTAAGTCTTTTTTAGCCATAACGTCAACCACTAACGACGACTCGGATCCACCTTGAATAAGAATTTCACCATTGTCGGATTCGGCCAACCTTACACCCAACCTAGCCAAACAGTGCACATCCTTCACTATCTCCTTTTCCCCCTCATCCATATGTGTCACAATTTCCATAGAGAGCCTACTAAGGGCATCCGCCACAACATTAGCTTTGTTGGGGTGATAAAGAACACTCATATCATAGTCCTTGAGAAGTTCCAATCATCTCCTTTGCCTCAAATTAAGGTCTCTTTAGGTGAACACATATTA
Organism: Solanum aculeatissimum; assembly: GCA_038996855.1. NCBI lineage: Eukaryota > Viridiplantae > Streptophyta > Magnoliopsida > Solanales > Solanaceae > Solanum > Solanum aculeatissimum. Next base: position 10,424 of record JBCEWC010016425.1, on the reverse strand, counting down.
CAAACTCTTGTGATCGGTGAAGACATTCACATAAACCCCATACAAATAATGTTATCAAATTTTCAAAGCAAACACCACCGCCGCCAACTCAAGATCATGGGTTGGATAATTTTGTTCATACACCTTCAATTGTCGGGATGCATAAGCTATCACCTTACCATGTTGTAAAAGCACACAACCCAAACCAATATATGACGCATCACAATATACCACAAACCTATCTAACCCATTTGGCAAAGTCAAAATCGGAGTCGATGTAAGTCGATCCTTCAAAGTTTTGAAACTTTTCTCACATTCATTTGACCACACAAATTTGGCCTTCTTTTGAGTCAACTTGGTCAACGGGGATGCAATAAAAGAAAACCCTTCAATAAACCTCCTATAATAACCGGCAAAACCAAGGAAGCTTCGAATATCCGAAGGATTCAACGGTCTAGGCCAATCCTTCACCACTTCGATTTTCTTAGGGTCAACTTTGATGCCATTACCGGACACCACATGACCAAGGAAAGAAACTTCTACCAACCAAAACTCACATTTGCTAAACTTGGCATATAATTGCTTCTCTCTCAATGTTTGTAGCACCAACCTCAAGTGATCTATATGTTCCCGCTCATTTCGGGAGTAAATCAAGATATCATCAATGAAGACTACACAAAACACCATCAGGGCATTGGTCAACCCAAACGACATCACCACAAACTCAAAGTGACCATAATAAGTCTGAAAGATCATCTTGGGAATGTCACACTCCCTTACCTTCAATTGGTGATAACTCGAATGAAGGTTTGTTTTAGAGAAATGAGTAGCTCCTTGAAGTTGGTCGAACAAATCATCAATTCTAGGCAACGGGTACCTATTCTTAATGGTCACCTTATTCAATTGCCGATAATCAATACACATTCGGAGAGACCCATCCTTCTTCCTCACAAACAATACGGGAGCACCCCAAGGTGAAATGCTCGACCTAATATAACCCTTTTCTAACAAAGTCTTCTATTGATGTTTCAATTCCTTCAACTCCATTGGGGCCATACAATAAGAAGGGATAGAAATACGTTGAGTATCCAGAAGGATATCTATACCGAAATCCACTTCTCTATCGGGAGGAATACCGGGTAAGTACTCAGGAAAAACGTTGGGAAACTCATTAACCACCAGAACTGATTCATGCTTAGGTGACTCACCCTCCACATCTCTAACCCACATAATGTGATAAATGCACCCCTTACAAATCATCTTCCGAGCTTTGAGGTAGGAAATAAACCAGCCCTTAACCACGAAATCACTACCCTTCCACTCTAATACTGGTTCATTAGGAACTTGGAATTTAACTTGCCTAGTTCTACAATAAATCGAGGCATACAATGCATGGAACCAATCTATCCCAAGAATAACATCAAAGTCATACATCTCAAGTTCTACAAGGTCACCAAGGAACACTTTATGCAACACAGAGATTGGACAACCCTGATACACTTTCCAGACAATAATATACTCACCCACGAGAGTATACACCGAATAAGGTTCCCTTAGAGTTTCAGGACTCAAACAAAATTTAATAGCCAACAGAGGAGTCTCAAAAGATAAATTTGCACCCGGATCAAGTAAAGCATAAGCATCAAAATCAATGATTTTTAACATACCAGTAACGACGTCCGGAGCTTCCTCCTCCTGCTGGCGGGCATGTTTAGCATAGAACCTGTTGTTCCTAGGAGCACCACCAACTGGAGCCTTCGGTTGCCCTTGATCACCAAAATCCGCTTGATCCTTCTTCACATTCTTTGGACAATTAGAGATCTTATGGTCCAAACTACCCACCCATAACAAGCACCCGTAACTCTCCTACATTCACCCACGTGACTCCCACCACATTGGCCACAATGGGGAAATCGGGGGCCACCCCCAACTTGTGCCTTAGGAGGAGGCACCCTTGGATTAACAACTCTCATATTTGAACCTTGGCTTTGATGAAATCGGCCAAACCCATCACTACTCTTGGAATTGGAGAACCCACCATCAACCCGGGCCCTCTTATCTTCACTCACTCTCCTTTCCTAAAGCTCTTTGCCCTCAAATTTCTTGGCATAAGTCATAAGTATTGAGATGTCCATATCTCAAATAAGCATAGCCGTACTACATTCCTTCACCACTAAATCTAAGACACCCAAAATAAACTTGTGCATTCTCGCCCGGGGTTCAGATACAAGCAATGGAGCATACGTAGAGAGCTTAGTAAATTTGAGAGAATAATCCCTTACAGTCATACTACCTTGTCAGAGATTGATAAACTCAGTCATTTTGGCCTCTCTAAGCTCAAGAGGAAAGAATCGATCAAGGAAAGCCATTTTGAACTCTTCCCAACCAACCTTGACATAAACCACCCTCTCTACTAGCCACTGATTATACCACACCTGGGCCACATCTTTCAATTGATATGCAGCCAAGTTCGCCTTCTCCTTAAAACTAACACCATAATAGTCAACACTTTAGTGAGTTCATCAATGAACTCTTGAGCATCCTCGCCCACTTTTGAGCCAAAGAACTCTGAAGGGTTCATCCGAGTGAAATCCCACACCCTAGAGGTTAGAGTACCAACAATTGTAGGATTAGCTGGTCGGGCTTGGTTAGTCACTGCTTGGGCCAACATAGACACCACATTACTAAATTCTGCATGAGACACTTGCTCCTCTACCGGTGCCCAAGGGGCTTGTTCCTCAACCTCTAGGGCTTGATGGGGAAAACGAGCCTTCTGGGTGGCATGTTATGAAAGAGCGACAAGAATATCAAGAGTTTAGGGAACTTATCGTAACAAATCTCAGCACGACATAGGGAAATAATGAAATAAGACAAATTCCTAAAACATTATCATAATCTCCCGTTCATAGGCATGACGCGTAGCACACCCATGAACAAGACTCTAATCGATGTGGCATGTTGGACTCCGAGGACCATTTACAAACCTAGGGATTTGATACCATCTTTGTCACGACCCAGAATGGGGCCTAAATGTGACATGGCAAAGAAGAATGCGAAAGTCCTCGATCAAGCCATCATAGCATCATTACTCACATCATCGGTTCGAAAGCGTGGAAAGTAAACATATAACACATATTTCTAGAGAAAATGAGGCTTTGAACTCAAGCTATGGGGATATTGTCGGGGATGGGATGAACATGAATCACATAGCATATAACAAGTATTTCTAAGGGGCGGGTAAGTAGGACTCAAGCTATGGGGCATACCGGGCTAGGGAACTTTCCAGATAAGCACATTCCCAATATTCACAAGCATAATACACAATCATAAGCATAATCAGATCATCATATTAATAATCAAATCTCAATATCCATAATGTCTCAACCGAACATAATACAACATGTAAGAGTTTAACATATCCAACATAGCCTTTATATAAGATAGAACAGGCCTCAACATAATCCAGGCTCAACCTTAAATCATAAACAAAGGAAAATAAAATGATACAAGGAAGATAGAAAGTAGCTATTGCCCTTGAACAAAAGGGCTCACCACAAGCAAATATCTTTAAAGATGTCACTCGTCCAACGGGAGATAGAGGTCGTCACCAGTCCCTACATGGTTAGAACATGTAGCCAAAGAGTATGGGTTAGCACATAATCTGCACTAAGTATGTGGGAATGCAATGCATATGACATAATAATATGACCAAGCATGATGACAAGGCAATGAGTGATACGAAAAGAATGCACATAGCCAAAAGATAAGTATATCATAACAATATTCTATGCCATGATGCATGAAATGCAACCTACGAATCATATTATAGCAGGGATGTGACCTCAATCAACAATGGAGGGAACCCGGGCGAGCTACTACTTTGATTTGGACTACTTTCCAGGTAGATCCCTAGTCAACCCTACAAAAAAGGGGATACATAACAAGTCAATCCCATCTTGGGAGATATCCCATGTTGGCACATAGTTTGACGGAAAGGAGTATGGACCCTTGGAGCTAGTTCACCCCGACTCCAATCCCTCGGTACTAAGCCTCATCCCATGGGAATACATATATATACATGCAAGACTTTCAAAATGGAGGGTTGACATTCTTATTAAAACCATGCATTATTAGGCAAACCATGCCATTATCAAATCCATATCAATACTTAGGATAAAAGCCAACAAGAATTTCCAAAACCATTTCCATATCAATGCAATAGGAGTAGCTCATTTACATAGCTTATCATATCAAGCCTTCATAACATATCAAAATAGTGCAAACACCCAAAATGCCCAAAGAGTCATAACAAGAGACTATGTGATCACAAGTCTTAACATATCATACCATAACAAGAGGGACATACCCTTAACAAGAGTTTCATCATAACCATACTTCAATGCATATACGATGAATGAGGAATCAAGTGCATGGGTAATGGAGTTTCATAGCTTAAAACATAATTCAATAGATAATTCAACATAATTCATGAGAAAAATTCCAATTCAAAGCATAATGCAATTTACCCATGCTTATTAAACCATCAAAAGGACATGCACATTAGAACTTCAAGAGTTTCAATGCACTTCATGAATTTCCAACTTAAATCAACTTTGAATCACCTAATTTCTACAGTCCACAACTCAATTCAACTAAATAAATCAAAATTCAATGAACCAATAATTAAAGAAAGCTTAAATTCATAAATTAAAGATAAGGGTTCTTGGGTATTCATGGATGAAAGGAAATTCACAAATCAATCCCACATACCTTGAGATTAGCCAAGAGAATTGGATGATTTTGCAAGAAAGATGATTTTCCCCAAATTTTTTTCAAGCTTTCATCAATGGAGGTCAAGAGGATTGAGAGAATTTTGGTAAGGATTGAAAAGTGTTAGAATGAATAAAAGGGGATTAGGGTTTGATTTAGGGGTGTTAGGAGACCTTAGAAAGGCTAAAAGAGGAATGGGGTTAAACAAAATTACGAATTAACCATTAATGAAATAGACTGATTCACAGAAACAGTGCCTCATGAAAGCTTCCCAAGTGTCGTCTACATGTTCACAAACTGTGAACCTGTCCGTGAGACCTCACTTGGTCTCGGATTAGGCTTGAACTCTCAGGGGACTTTCTGGACTAACTTACGAGGGGCCTCACGGACTGTGTAGCTGCACACAGACCGTGTACTGGTCCATGGAGCATCACTTGGTACAGAGTCTAGCCCGGAGCCTTGATCAACTCTCTGGATCACTTCACAGGAGACCCTCACGGATTGTGAAGACTCACACAAACCGTGAAGTGATCCGTGGAGTTCCACTTGTTTCGGGGCCTGGTCCAAGCTCTAGAGGAGCTCACTGGATCAACTCACGAGACACACCACGGACTGTGAACCATGAAACGGTCCGTGGTTCATCACTTCATCTCCATCCCGAATCCTTTTCCAGTATACTTCTGAGTACGGGCAGTCTCACTGCAAGGGCCATAACTTCCATATCTGAACTCCGAATCAAGTGAAACCAATTGTGTTGTGAAGACGTAACGACCAAAAAATTTTTGAACTTTGCAATGGTTGTTCAAGGTTAGAGTTGAACTGTTCATGGTTGAATTTTTGTGGCCATGGGTTATATTTAAGTGGTCGGATTCAAAAAGGATCTTTTGGTGAAGTTCTAAGGCCGGATGGGTAGTGGACTTTGAAAAAGCCATATATTTTGGTACAGGATGAACTGTGTTAGCTACTATATATCAAATCAAATATATTTGAGATATTTTCGCAATGCAACTAATTTCACTCAATTCGATATTTGTATGTGAAAGTTATGACCCTTATAGTGAGACTGCCTGTAATTGGAAGTATGCTGGAAAAGGGTTCTAGAATAGGGTCTAAGGGTGGGACCACGGACCATTTGGTGGTCCACAGTCCGTGGGGGTGCTCGTAGATTGTTCCAGTTTGTTCCTAGGGGTTCGGGCCAAACCATGGACCAAGTGTGGTCCCACAGACCATTTCACGGTCCGTGTGACCCTTCACGGCCCGTGAAGGGTCCCGTGAGTTTATCCAGAAAGTTTGTCAAGGCTCGGGGTTGGACTCCAGACCAAGTGAAGTTCCACGGACTAGTACACAGTCCGTGTGCAGCTACATGGTCGATGAGGCCCCTAGTGTATGGATCCAAAAAGTCCCCCGAGAGTTCAAGCCAAAGTCGAGGCCATGTGAAGCCTCACGGACAGGTTCACAGTCCATGAACCTGTAGACGGCCACTGGAGGCCTTCCATGAGGCATTGTGTTCAGTGATCCCCTACGTTTTATTAATGGTTAATTCATAATTTAATTAGATTCTATGCCTCTTTTAGCCTTTCTAAGGTCTCCTAGCTCCCCTAAATTAAACCCTAATCCCTTTTCATCCATTTTAAAACTCCTCAATTCTCTCAAAAATTCTCTCAATCCTCTTGACTTCCATTGATGAAGCTTGAAATAATTTGGGGAAAATTATCTTTGTTGCAAAATCATCCAATTCTCTTGACTAATTTCAAGGTATGTGGGATTGATTTATGGATTCCCTTTCATCCATGAAGACCCAAGAACCCTTGTCTTTAAATCTTGAATTTTAGCTTTCTTTAATTATGGGTTCTTTAAATTTTGAAGTATTTAATTGAAATGAGTTGTGGGCTGTAGAAATTAGGTGATTTAAAGTTGATTTAAGTTTGAATTATATGAATTTTCAATGGATTTGATGAAGGTCAAGTTATGCATGTTCCCTTTACTCTTGAACTATGCATGGGTAGTGTTTTAATGATGGTTTAAGTGTTGATTTAACTTGAATTTCGTATGAACTACTTGTGAATTGAATTTAAAGTATGAATTCTAGTACCCATGCTATTCACATTATTACTCATGGCATTTGCATGCATGATCATGGTTTCTCAAAAAGGTTTTGATGTGGGATAAGTTCCAAATATGTTTATGACTATGATTTTGAACAAGTATGGGTTATGAAAAAAATGTGATCACATAATGTCTATGATATGGATCTTTGAGCAATATGGGTGTTTACACCAATATGATATGATATGATAAGTTATGACAAGTATGGAGCTACTCTTGTGCATGAAGTTTGACATGAAAGTATGTTTATGTAACGACCCAAAAATTTTCAAAAACTCCTTATGGTTGGTCTTGTATGATGTTATACTGGTCATGGTTGAGGTTTGGTAACCACGGGCTGAGTTTAAGTGGTCGAACGCAAAATGGATCATTTAGTGGCCTAGAGAGGCTGTTTGGACAGTGAACTTTGAGATAGTATAACTTTTGATGCTGGTTGAATTGTGTGGTCTGATACATATCCAATTGAATCTCTTTGTGTTTTCTTTGCAACACAACTGGTTTCACTATATTCGGAGTTTGTATGAGGAAGTTATGGCCAAACTAGTGAGATTGCCTGAAATTCAGAAGACATTGGAAATAGGCCCTGAAAATGGCCCAAGGCTAAAACCACGGACCGTGTGAGGGTCCACGGTCCGTGTGGGGGTACGTTCCATGGTCCAATGAGCTGGGGTGGCCAGGTCCCACCCCAAAACCCAAGGCATGGCTCACGGACCACCCCACAGCCCGTGAGACCTTGTACGGTCCGTGTGGGTGGCCGTTGGGTGGGGAAGAATCTTGAACAATGCTGGGGGTTGGTTCTTGGGCCAAGTGTGGCTCTACGGACCAGTACACGGTCCATGTGAATCCACACGGTCCGTGAACCCCCTCGTCAAGTGGTCTAGAAAGTCCTCCGAGTGTTCGCGTTGAAGTTTTGGTTAAGACAGGGTTCATGACCCTTTGTACGGACCATGTGGCACTTTCACAACCACCCATGACTTAGTACTATGGTTCACTTTGAATAATGATGCATGTTTTGAAAATGAATGTAAGTCTTCCTATTTTGAAATTTCATGTACCTATACGTATTCTCGTGGGATGAGACTTAGTACCGAGGGATTGGAGGTAGGTGGACTATCTCCACAGGGTCAATACTCCTTTCCGTCAAACCATGTGCCACCATGGGATTTCTTCCTATATGGGATGACTTGCATGTTTCCCCTTGTTTTAAGGGTGATTAGGGTACTACTTGGCAAGTAGTCCGCATCCGGGTAGTGGCTCGCTCGGGTCTTTCCATGTTGTCGGTTGAGGTCACATCCCCACTTTATATTGATTATAGGATAGCATTTCATGCATCATGGCATAGCATCTTGTTATATTAGTCTTTGGATACGCGCATTCCTTTCGTATCACTTGTCCCATTGTCATGTTGCTTGGTAATACCATATTGTCATATGCTTTGCATGCCTGCATACTTAGTGCTTAATTATGCTAACCCATATTATTTTCTACATGTTCTAACCATGTAGGGACCGAAGACAATATCTACATTCTACCGGACGACACTTGACTCTTGATTGAAGACTTTGCTAGTGGTGAGCCCTTTTGTTCAAGGGCAATAGCCACCGTCTATCTACCTATTCTAGATTATGTTATTTACTTTCTTATGTTTTTAGGGTGAGCCTCAAACTTATCGGGGCCCCACTTATTCATGTAGAGGCTTGTTGGACCATTCTAGACTCTTGTACGTTGACTTGCTTATGTTAAACATTTAGTTATGTAATGCTATGCTATCTAGCTTTTATTATGATAATGATCTCTTATCATTCTTATGACTTGTATGTTGGGAATGACTATGTGATTATGTGGAACGTCCCATAATCCCGGTGTGCCCCCATAGTGGAATCCTATTCACCTGTTCCCTTAGAGAGTATTGCTATGTGCTATGTGTATACATGTTTGTCCCATTTCCGACAACACCCCCATAACTTGAGTCCCAAGTCCTAAATTCCTTAGAGCTTATGTGTTATGTGTTTATCTTCCACGCTTCCGAACCGATGATGTGTTTAATGATGTTATGATGGCTAGATCGAGGTCCTTTGGGTTCGCCTTCGCCATGTCACATCTAGGCCCCTATCCGGGTCATGACAAAGATTGTATTAGAGCCCTAGGTTTGTAATGATCCTTGGAGTCCAACATGCCACGTCGATTAGAGTCTTGTTCATGGGCGTGATGCGCGCCATGTCTATGAACAAGAGGCTATGAAAATGTTTTTAGGAATTGTCTCATTTCACTTCCATGAGATCTTGTGATGAATCTCTCTAAACTTTGGTATTTATCGTTCTTTCAGAAAATGCTTCAAACAATAGCTCCTCTTCCCCATTCGGTTCTGGAAGTTGAGGAAATGGCTCCTCGGGCACCGGTTGAGGAACAAGTGTCCGATGTCGAGTTCCGTAATGTTGTCTCCATGTTGGTCCAAGTTGTGGCCAACCAAGCTTGGCCCGTTAACCCGACTAATGTCACTACTCCGGCTTCAAGAGTGAGGGACTTCACTCGTATGAACCTTTCGGAGTTTTATGGTTCTAATGCCTATGAGGATGTCCAAGAGTTTGTGGATGAGCTCACTAAAGCGTTGTCAATTATGGGGGTGAGTTTGGAGGAAAAGGCAGAGTTGGCGGCTTACAAACTCAAGGATGTAGCACAAGTATGGTATGGTCAATATTTTATGGAGAGGGAGTTGGATGTGAAGGTTGGATGGGAAGAATTCAAAATGGCTTTTCTTGATCGGTTCTTCCCACTTGAACTTAGGGAAGCTAAGATGACTGAATTTATCAATCTTCGTCAAGGCTCTATGACCATGAGGGACTATGCCCTCAAGTTCACCAAACTCTCCAAGTATGCTCCTACACTTTTTTCGGATCCTCTTGCAAGAATGCACAAGTTCATACCGGGTGTGTCGGATTTTGTTGTGAAGGAGTGCCAGATGTCTATGCTTATTAAGGAGATATATATTTTGAGGCTCATTACCTATGCCAAACAAATAGAGGGGGAAAAGTTGAAAGAGAGAAGGGTGCATAAGGCAAAGAGGGCCCGACTTGATGGTAGGTTCTCAAATGTCAAGGGTGGTGGATTTGGCCGTCTCCAACAAGGCCAAGGTTCTAATATGAGGCTTTCTACTAAAGTGCCTCCTCCTAAGGCACCGGTTGGGGTTTCTCCCCGGTTTCCTCTTTGTGGTCATTGCGGAAAACATCACGTGGGTGATTGTAGAAAACTTTGGGGTGCTTTCTATGGGTGTGGTAGCTTGGACCATAAAGTCTCAAATTGTCCAAATAGTGTGAAAAAGGACCAAGTTTCTCCTGGTGGTTAAGGGCCACCAAAGGCTCCGGTTGGTAGTGCTCCAAGGAAAAACCGGTTTTATTCTCTCCATGCCCGCCAAGAAGTAGAGGAAGCTATGAATGTCGTCACAGGTATGTTAAAAATCTTTAACTTTGATGCATGTTCTTTACTTGATCCGTATGCCAATTTATCTTTTGTGACTCCTTTGTTGGCTACTAAATTTGGTGTGAGTTCCAAAACTTTGAGGGAACCTTATT
>JBCEWC010016424.1:0-13131 GCA_038996855.1 Solanum aculeatissimum | reverse complement strand
GTCAAACAAATCATCAATCCTAGGCAAAGGATACCTATTCTTCACGGTTACCTTATTCAATTGCCTATAATCAATGTACATCCGAAGAGTCCCATCCTTTTTCCTCACAAACAACACCGGAGCACCCCAATGTGACATACTAGGCCTAATATACCCCTTATCCAACAAATATTTCAATTGATCTTTCAACTCTTTTAACTCCGTCGGAGCCATACGATATGGCGGAATCGAAATGGGTTGAGTATCCAGGAGAAGATCTATACCAAAATCCACCTCTCTATTCGGAGGAATACCGGGAAAGTATTCCAAAAACACATCGAGAAACTCTTTCACCACCGGAAACAATTCAAGCCTAGGGGATTCACCCTCCAAATCTTTAACCCGAACTATATGATAAATACATCCCTTCCCAATCTTTCTCCGGTCTTTAAGATAGGAAATAAACCTACCCTTCATGAAGTAAACCACTTGTGTTGCCAATATAACCCAAAGATATTCAATTTGATATGTGGTGGCTCACATGGTTCATCCCACATCAAAAGTTACGACTGTTTGAAGTACGCTGCCGAAACTGTCCCTCTATGCCACTTACTAACCCAATTTGCATTTGGCCACTTAAACTCAATCCGTGTCCACCAAAACTCAATCATGGCTTGTAGTATATCATATAATTCCAACCCATAAGTAGATTTCGAAAATTTTTGGGTTGTTACAGTTGCCTTGTTGGAAATGACCACCTTTAACAGCTTAAAAGCCACCATCATACCAAGCCCTCTTGGACTCCCCACTCTTCTTTTCCTAAGATTCTCCCCTTTATTTTTTTTAGCATAAGTCATGAGCCGAGGCAAGTCCACATCACCCACAAGCATGGCGGTGCGACATTCTTCATTTACCAAATTGGATACTCCCGACACAAATTTGTTTATCCTTGCCCTATAGTCGGTAACTGTAACGACCCAAAATTTTTCAAAATTATTAATAGTTGATCTTGGATAGTGTTGAACTAATCATTGGTGAATATGGATAGCCGTGGGTTGATTTTAAATGGACGGATTCAAAATGGACCTTTTGGTGTCATAGAGAGGTCGTTTTGGCAGTGTACTTTGAGGAATCATAATTTTTTGTACGGTATGAAATGTGTAGTCTAATAAATATAACATCAGATCTCGTTCCGTTATCTTCGCAACGCAACTGGTTTGACTCAATTCGGAGTTCGTATGAGGAAGTTATGGCCACAATAGTGAGACTGCTCGTAATATGAAGGACGATGGAAACAAGTTCTGGAAATTGAGTTAAGTGATAGACCACACACCGTGTGAGGGTCCATGGTCTATGAGGGTGGTAGTGTGATGCTCCAGTAGGTTCAAGGTATCTAGGGTCCAGCCCATGGACCAGGTTAAGTCCCACGGACCACCCCACGGTCCGTGGGACTCCACAAAGACCGTGAGAGGATCCCTTGAGGTGAGGCAATGTGTTGGACAGCTTGTGGGGCTGGTATCCGCGCCAAGTATGGTTCCACGGACTAGTACATGGTCCGTGTGAAGCGACACAGTCCGTGAGACCCTCCCATGAAGTGATCCAGAAAGTCCCTCGAGAGTTAGAACCGAAGACGAGACCAAGGAAAGGCACACAAATTGGTACATAGTCCGTGTACCTCTAGACGGACACCTGGGGACTTCCGTGTGGCACTGTGTTTCAGGGGTTATTCCATTTCATTAATGGTTAATTCGTAATTTAATTAAATCCTATGCCCCTTTTAGACTTTCTAAGGTCCCCATAAACCACCTAAACCCTTTTTATCCATTCTAACACTCTCCATTACACTTTGAAAATTCCTAAATTCTCTTGACCTCCATTGATGAAAGCTTGAAGAAATTTGGGGAAGATCATCGTTGTTGTGAAATCCTTTAAATCTATTGGTCAATTTCAAGGTATGTGGGTTTGATTCATGGATTCCCTTTCATCCATGAAGACCCAAGAACCCTCCTCTTTAAATTTGATTTTATGTTTTAATTAAGGTTGGGCTCTTTAAATTTTGAAGTATTTAATTTTTTGGGATTATGTGTTGTAGAAATTAGGTGATTTAATGTTTTTTTTAGTTTAAATGTCATGAAGGTTTAATGGTTTGATGATGATCAAGTGATGCATGTACCGTTTACTCTTGATTTATGCATGGGTAGTTTCTAAATGATGTTTTCAAGTATGATTTGACTTGGATTTCTCATAAACTACTCTTGATTTGAATTTAAAGTATGAATTCCATTACCCATGCTATTCACAATTTTCCTCATGACATTGCATGCATGATTTATAGATATGTTTATGACTATGATTTTGAACAAGTATGGGTTTGACTAAGTTATGATCATATTAAGTCTATGATATGGCTCTTTGAGCAACATGGGTGATTGCACCAATATGACATGATATGATATGACAAGTATGATATGAATGGAGCTACTCTCAAGCTTGAAGTTTGTCATGAAAGTTTGTTTAGATTTTTAACCGATGATGCATGATGTTTGACTCGTAAAGTATGCATGAAAGTATTGAAAGTATGTTTGGCTCCAAAGCCCAAGATGCATGATTTGAAGTTCAAGTGTTAAGTTTCTATTTTAAAAGCATGCATTTGTATATGCATTCTTGTGGGATGATGACTTAGTACCGAGAAGGATTGGATTAGTAAGTGGGCTATCCCCAAGGGTCCCACTCCTTTCCCGAAACAATGTGACTCCATCGGTTGCTACCCAAATGGGAGACCCGTAAGGTATGCTTTGATATGCTATGATATGATATGACATGTTATGTTATGTAAATCCTTCCAAAATTGGAGACCCGTAAGAAAGGTGGCCATCACAACGAAATGAGAGGCCCGTAAGGTGTGGTGAGATTACCTATGGCAAGTAATCATCTCTGATCCAATGGGAGGGCTTTCATTGGGAAATTTCATGTTCTAGATCACATGGATTTGGATGACGATTATGGTTCTATCCCCTCTATATCTGGTATTTCATGCATCAAAAATCCATGGCATATTGATATATTGTTCTTTCTTATATTCAATTCTATATATGTGCCCTTGCCATGTAGGTTGTTATAGGTTGATGTGCATATGTATTTGCATGCCCACATACTTAGTACTTTGTTGTGCTAACCCATACTCTTGTCTACATGTTCTAACCATGTAGGTACTAGAGATGACTTCTATATTCCACCGAACAACGTGTAATCATCTTGAAGACTTTTGCTAGTGGTGAGCCCTTTTGTTCAAGGGCAATAGCCACCTTCTATCTAGCTAGTGTTTCTTTTACTTTTCTTACTTACGTATTGAGGGTGAGCCTTAAACAATGTCGAGGCCCCGATTATTCTATGTAGAGGCTTATTGGACAAATTAAACTCTTGTACGTTGGCTTTGTAATTTTGTTGAGTGTTATGACTATTGAGATATTATGATATTTGAAATATTATGCTTTATGAGCTTTGATTATGGATATGGTATTGATTACGCTTACGACTTGATGTTGGGATTGTGTGTTGATTATATGCTTATGTGGAAAGTCCCATTACCCCGGTGTGCCCCATAGCTTGAGTCCTACTAACCCGTACCCTTAGAGATAACTGTTATGTGCTATGTGAATCCATGTTTATCCCATTCCTAGAAATATCCCCATAGCTTGAGTCCAAAGTCCCGATTCCTTAGAGCTTATGTGTTACGTGTTTACTTCTGCGCTTCCGAATTGATTATATGTGTGATGATGCTATGATGGTTTGAATGAGGACTTTTGGGTTCTCCTTCGCCATGTCACATCTAAGCCCCTATTCGAGTCATGACAAAGATGGTATTAGAGCCCCAGGTTTGTAATGATCCTCGGAGTACTACATGCCGCTTCACTTAGAGTCTCTTTCATGGGTGTGATGTGTACCATACCTATGAGTGAGAGGCTATGATGACGTTTTAGGAACATATCACTTCATTATGTCTTGTATCGTTCCCTGTACCCTTTATGAGATTTCTCTAAACTCTTTGTTGTTCTCGCTCTTTCAGAACATGCCTCACAGTAGAGCTCCCCTTCCCTATCAGGCTCCCTGATTTAAGGAATAAGCTCCTCGAGCACCGGTAGAGGAGCAGGTGTCCCATGCCGAATTCAAAAATGTGGTATCCATATTGGCCCAAGCTGTGGCCAACCAAGCCTGGCTTGTCAACCCTGTCAATGTTGGGACTCCGGCTTCAAGGGTGAGGGATTTCACCCTTATCAACCCTCTGGAATTCTATGGATCTAAAGTTGATGAAGATGCTCAAGAGTTCATTGATGAACTCACCAAAGTGTTGACAATTTTGGGTGTTTGTTTGGAGGAGAAGGCAGAGTTAGCAGCTTACCAACTTAAGATTGTGGCACAAGTGCGGTACAACCAATGGCTTGTTGAGAGGATAACGGATGTTAAGGTTGGATGGGAAGAATTCAAGATGGCCTTCCTTGATAGGTTCTTTCCACTTGAGCTTAGGGAGGCCAAAATGATCGAGTTCATCAATCTCCGGCAAGGTGGTATGACCGTGAGAGACTATGCCCTCAAGTTTACTAACCTCTCCAAGTATGTTCCAATGCTTATGTCCGATCCCCATGCAAGAATGCACAAGTTTATTTTGGGTGTTTCAAACATGGTGGTGAGGGAATGTTGGACCTCTATGCTAATCCGTGACATGGACATCTCTTGACTCATGACTTATGCCGAGAAAATTGAGGGAGAGAAACTTAAGGAAAGGAGAGTGCATAAAGAAAATAGGGCCCGGTTTGATGGTGGGTTCTCCAACTCTATAAGTTAGGGTGGTGGTTTTGGCCGATTCAATCAAGGCCAAGGTTCTAATATGAAGGTTGCTAATCCGATATTGCCTCCTCCTAAGGCACAAGTTGGGGGTGGTCACCAGATTTCTCTGTGTGGCCAATGTGGAAAGCATCATATGGGTGATTGTAGGAAGGTTTCGGGTGCTTGCTATGGATATGGTGGTTTGGACCACAAGATTTCTGAATCTCCAAGGGGTGCCAAGAAAGATCAAGCTGCTCCCGGTGGTCAAGGGCCACCAAAGGCTCCGGTTGGTGGTGCTCCTAGAAATAACCAGTTCTATGCTCTCCATGGTTGCCAAGGGGTGGAGGAAGCTCCGGACGTCGTGACGGGTATGTTAAAAATCTTTAACTTTGATGTTTATGTTTTACTTGATCCGTGTGCAAACTTATGTTTTGTGACTCCTTTGTTGGCTATTAAAATTTTTGTGAGTTCTGAAACCTTGAGGGAACCTTATTCAGTGTATACTCCCGTGGGTGATTCTATTGTGGCCCGAAAGGTGTATAGGGGTTTTCCCATGTCGGTGTTGCATAAAGTGTTCCCCGATGACCTTGTAGAACTTGAAATGTATGATTTTGATATCATTCTTTGGATGGATTGGCTGCATTCTTCATATGCCTCAATTGATTGTAGAACTAGGCAAGTCAAGTTCCAAGTTCCTTATGAACCAGTGTTGGAGTGGAAGGGTAGTGATTCCATAGTTAATGGTCTGTTTATTTCCTGCCTTAAAGCCTAGAAGATGATTTGTAAAGGGTGCATATACCATATCGTGTAGGTTAGAGACGTGGAGGGTGAGTCACCTACGCTTGAATTGGTCCTGGTGGTGAAAGAGTTCCCCGATGTATTTTCCGAGGATTTTCCCGGTATCCCTCCCGATAGAAAAGTGGATTTTGGTATAGACCTCCTTCCGGATACTCAACCCATTTGTATCCCGCCTTATCATATGACCCTGACGGAGTTGAAGGAATTAAAAGATCAATTGAAAGACTTGTTAGAGAAAGGGTATATTAGACCAAGCATTTCACTTTGGGGTGCTCCGGTGTTATTTGTGAGGAAGAAGGATGGGTCGCTCCGGATATGTATTGATTATAGGCAATTGAACAAGGTGACCGTTAAGAATAGGTATTTGTTCCTAGGATAGATGACTTGTTTGATCAACTTCAAAGAGCTACTCATTTCTCCAAAATAGATCTTCATTCGGGTTATCTCCAATTGAAGGTGTGGGAGTGTGATATTTCGAAGAAGACTTTACGGACTTGTTATGGTCATTTTGAATTTTTTGTGATGTCATTTGGGTAGACAAATACTCTGACAGTATTTATGGATCTTATGAATCGGGTGTTCAAGCCATTCCTTGATAATTTTGTGGTGGTCTTTACTAACAGTATTTTGATCTACTCCCGTAGTTAACAAGAGCATGTGGGTCAATTGCAATAAAACTCAATTTGGGTATCATAAAATCCACCTTATTTTCATAATTATTCATAGTTTACGTCATTCATAGTTTCAATAGACATAAATCAACTCATGAAATATACCTTCAATAGGTATTCATGGATAGTAAATCAATACTTGAAGAATCGAAACTCAATTGATGTGTATAATGAATAATAAAGTTTTCCCATAAATTATTTAATCTTAAAATCATGAAATTTAACAAGAGAAGAAGGATTTTCTTCATGGGTGAAAGAATCACCATGAATGAATCCCACATACCTCAGTGACTTTATGGAGAAAATTTTTATTTAAAGATAGAAGGATTGAAATCCTAGCTTGCTTCTCTTTCTTGAGCTCTTGGAGGAGGCTTGGGAGAGTCTTGAGACTTAGTAAAATTTTGGAATGAAAAGGGATGAGTAATTTAAGGTTGTTTGTGCTGATAAGGGGCCATTTGAGGGTAAAATGATGTAGTTTAGGCTTTAATTAATAAAAAATATCAAATTTGCCCCTTTTAAAAATCTGGCCGGATAGGACCACGAGACATTGTTCATGGGCCGTGGTCCATTCTGCGGGTCATAGAAAGGGTTTTGTCTGGTGTCACCTTTGAACTTTCAGAGACTCTTCCCTGATTCATAAATCCATGACATGGCCTATACCTCACTGAAGATTATACGGGTCGTCAGATAAGTCGTAGATCAAATTCTTGAAGAACCCTAATTTAACCAAGTCTGACCCTCTTCCTACAAACAACATTTATGACTCGTGAAATAGTATATGACTCGTAAAAACTCTCGTACGAAGTTGACCCTCAAAATTGAGCTACTGAAATAGCTCACAAACTACTATACAACTCGTTTTTCGACCTACGACTTGTAAACCCTTTCGTAACTATGTCACTTCAAAAAAATTTTAGGACTCTTTTCTTGGACTTTCATACTTCTCTTGAGTGGGGTATTACAAGTAATTAGGAAGAACCCATAAGAATTTAACATTGAAACTTGAAGGATTTAGTAAATTAGGTTTTGGTAATTTATGGGTGACAGTGCCTATGAATGAATAAATCCACATACATTTTAGACCTTGAAACTTAAACAAGATGAATTGAGAACTTTAAGAATTCCTTTTTGAAGTTTTGTCTTCAATGGAGGAAGCTTGATCTCCAAGAAATTTGAGAGAACTTGATGGAGAATATTTAGAGAGAAGTTAGAGAAATTTTGAGGGTTTTCAGAGAGAGTATTAGGTCTAAAAATAAGAGAGTTTTATGCAATTATCTATATAAAGGTGTTGGGATAGGTCCCAACTACATTTCCAAGAAAGAAATGAAACTCAAAAAATTTTGAACTATACAGGACAAGGGGCGCGATGCGAACTTGTCGCGCACCCTACTGATTTGCGCAATTTTATTCAAAAAATTATTTTTTGATATGGGTGACCTAAAAATTGAAGGTGACTCTTTTCCTACACAATTTTTCCTCATTAAAAACAATACAAAGTCGAATTCACAAAATAATGCAAGAATTTTAAGATATTCAAAAAATACATCATAGGGCCTTTTTGAGGTTCATCGGGAGGTGTTTCACATAGACATATCAATACTTGATGAGCTCAAATATAATTCATGTTCATAATGCATAATAGGAAGTACTCACAATGTGTTAAGCCTTGTAATCATGATATTTTATAAAAAAAAGAAGGTTGGGCTCCATGGGTGGAAGGATCCTTGAATGAAGACCCATATACCATAAATCCTTGAAATAATTAAAGGAAACTTGAGGAGACTTGAAGGAGTTTCTTGGGTTCTTGATCCTTTAACAAAAACCTTGAGAATCTATAACTTGGTTGAGGAATTTGATGAGGATTCGAGAGGATTTTGGGAGAGTTCTTGAGAGAATTAGGGCTAAAAATGGTTGAATAATGGAGGAATCCCATCTATAAGGGTGTTGGGTTATGACCCAATTTCCCTCAACTAGAATAGAGAAAGTTTCAAAAACTTTGACCTATGATAAACCATGTTCGTGATGTGGACTTGTTCCCATCAAGGTCATTTTCTGTGAAGTTCAATGTTTCCTTATTTTGGCATAGGAATGAGTTTAGGCCATTTTTGTACTATGGGGGACCAAGTCCATGATGAGGATTGGTCGCATACTCTTCTGGTTATGTCCTAGATCACCCAAAAAATTATTTTTCGATACGGGTGACCCAAAAGTTAAAGACTACCCTTTCCCTAATACAATTTAGGCTCCAAAAAAAGAATATGAAGTCAGATTTGCAAAATCACGCACGAACTTTAATATATTCAAGAAATATGCCATAGGAACATTCTAAGTCGCGCAGGAAGTTTTACAACTTTTTTATGATGGGTTGCATTGAGTGATTCCTAAATGACCTTATTTTACTCACCTCATGTCCTATATTCTTCATTTTCATAAATTTAAGCTCATATACATATACCCACCATGTTTTGACTAAATTTATAAGTTAAGTTTCATATGTTGATGAAATTCTTATGGAAAGATATGCATGCCATGAATATTATGAATGTTGAAGGGATAATAAGCATGATATGAGTTCATGAGAATATTATGAAGCCTTTTCTTTGATAATATGAAGCCTTTTCTTTGATAATATGAAGCTTTGGTGTTGATGAGATACTCTATCATGATATTAAACTATTATGAGACTATGCATATTATAATTATGATTATGGTTTGAATATTTCTTTGAATTATTGACCTAGCAAGGAGAGGCGATTGGTAGATAACCATCATCCCTTAACTATATTGTCATCGTATGTTTGTGATTAGCTAATGGATCCATATAGCTCTTGTTGTATCATTAACCAAAGAGGGTAGGATTCTCGTAAGGTACATGCTAATTGATCTCCAAAAAGGGTGGTGTTCTTGTAAGGCTCTTATCCTAAATTAATTGAAAAGGGCAGTATTCCCATAAGGTGAGTGTTTGATTTACCTTGGAAAAGTAGACCACTCTTTGACCGGTGTGGAGTAAATATCTAAATTCCATGTAGTAGCTCACATGGTCTAATTTGTCTGTTATGGTCCCTTTCCATATATGTACAGTATGTTATGTGACTTGGCCAACTTCAAACCATTCATGTCATATTGAGCTTATATCCACTATATATGATTATGCATCTTGTTTGACTATGGATTATGTTCTCTTGTTGCATTGCACCACACATACTAAGTACATTCAAAGAACTAACATATACTTTTTCTTGCCTATATGATCTAACCATGTAGGGACCATAGTTCCTATTCATCCTCCTCCATGTGGCTAGTTGGCTTGGTTGAAGATTGCTATTAGTGAGTCCTCTATTTTTGGGATAACAACCACTTCCTTTGATACTTATCTTTAGACTTGTCTATTTTTGGATATTTACTTTTGCTTGTGAGCTCGGGAGATGCCTTAGCACCCATTCCACTCATGTCATAGGTGTTTTTTGATATTGTGAAATGATTGGCTTTGAGATGGTTATGTATTTATGGAGACTTCTTTTAGTCCCAATCCCTTTATATGTATTTGTTGAATGTTGTGGACATGTGATGTCTCTCCAAAGTCCTTATTTCCTAATCTCTTGTGTCCTACTTACCCTCACCTAATCCTTGCTTGTTATTTGATGGTGGAAATTCCCATTCCCTTTCTATCCCCATAGCATGAGTCCAAAGCCCCATTTCCCTTAGACATAATTCTTGATGTTTTCTTATGCTTCCACAACCAAGGATGTGCTTACTTATTCTTAGAGGCTTTTTGGGGGTCCCTTAGGTTTTCCAATTCGATGTGTCACTCATAGGCCCTAGGCTTTGATTGTGACAATTTTAGTATTAGAGCACTACATTTATAAATAGTCCTAAAAAATCAAGCACACTGCATCAACTATAGTCTTGTTCATGGTTGTGAAGTGTGCAACAACTATGAATAAGAGGCTATATTACATTTAGGAATTGATTCACTTTTTCATGATCTATGCCATGCTTTAGAACTTGATTTAAGGTTTCCTTTATGTAATGGTTTCCTTTTTTTGCTTCTAGATCATGCCACTAAGAAGAATGTCACAAAGAGCTCCCACTCTTGAGGGTGATCCGACCCCTCCAGCCCTACAAGCTCTCAAAGAATAAGTTGGGGTCACATATGCCAAATATCAAAATATCATTGCTTTATTTGCATAAGCCGTGACCAACCAAATGAATCAAGGAGCCCAAGCTCTTGATGCTCCTACTCCTGCCTCAAGAGTGAGGGATTTCACAATGATGAATCCCCTGGAGTTCTATTGCACAAAGGTGGAGAAAAACCCTCAAGAATTAATTGATGAGGTGTGCATGGTCTTAGCTATTATGGGGGTGAGCTATGAGGAGAAGGTGGAATTAACAACCTATTAACTCAAAGGCCTTTCTAAAATATTATTTTCTTAACAGAAGACGGAGATGGAGAATGATAATCCTATTCCTTGGGAAGAATTTAAAGTTGCCTTCCTCGACTGTTTCTTTCCTATTGAACTAAGGGAGGCAAAGCTGATGGAGTTTATGAACCTCAAGCAAGGTTCCATGAGTGTTAGGGAGTATTCCCTTAAATTAAGAACCACTCCAAGTATGCCCCTCACTTGATTACCAACCCTTGGGCAAGAATGCACAAGTTTGTGTCGGGTGTGTCTTGCTTGATCAATGAAGAATGTCACACCTTAATGCTCATAGGAGATATGGACTTGCCTCAGCTTATGACATATTCTAAGAAACTTGAAAGAGACAATCTTATAAAGAGGAAGAGTAAAGAGTCTAAGAGGGATCATTATAATAGTGGATTTCAAGGTACTAGAGGTGGTCATTTCCAATAAGGCCAAAAATTTCAAGGCCAAAGGTCAACAAATTCTTTAAATCAAAGGTTTGTTAATGATAGGGTGCCCAACCCTAAAGCTCAAGCTGGTAATGATGGTCAAATACTTCCTAAATGCGGAAGTTGTGGTAAGAACAATGGTGGTAGATTCTATAGAGATGTGGGTGCTTGCTTTGGGTATGGAAAAATGGGTCACAAGATTGCAGATTGTCAAAATGCTTTGAACAAGGGTAGAGATAGTTGTCCTTAAAGACAAGGTTCCCATGTTGATCAAAAGTCATAAGGTGGTCAACAAGAGGATACTCCATTTCACAACTAGTTTTATGCTCTTCAGGGGAGGCAAGGGGTAGTTGAGGCACCCGATGTTGTTACTGGTTCATTAAAGGTTTATGATTTTCATGTGTATGCTTTATTGGATCCGAGTGCCACTTTAGCTGTCATTACCCCATTTGTTGCTAATAGGCTTGATGTGTGTCCTGAATTATTATTTGAACCCTTTAAGGTGTTTACCCTCGTTGGTGAGTATTATTTCTTAAAAAAAGTCTATAGGGGTTGTCATGTGTCCATATTGCATAAAGTCTTTCCTTGTCATTTTGTTGAGCTTGACATGGGAGATTTTGGCATTATTATTGGGATGTATTGGGTACATGTATGTCATGCTTCCATTGATTGTAGAACCCTCAAAGTTAGGTTCCAATTTCTTAATGAACCCGTCCTTGAGTAGGTAGGTCATGTTTCAGTGATTAAGGGTAGGTTTATCTCTTTTCTTAAAGCCTGATCATTGATTTCTAAGGGTGGCGTTTATCATCTTGTTAGGGTTAGGGATGTTGAGTCTAAAGTCCCTCCTATTAAGTCAGTCCTGGTGGTGAATGAGTTTCTTGATATTTTTTCAGATGAACATCTCGGCATTTCTCTCGTGAGGGAAATAGATTTTGGTATAGACCTCCTACCCGATACTCAACCCATTTCCATTTCTCCCTACCATATGGCCGTAACGGAGTTGAAAGAGTTGAAGGATCACTTGACAGACTTATTAAGGTGTTTACCCTCGTTGGTGAGTATTATTTCTTAAAAAAAGTCTATAGGGGTTGTCATGTGTCCATATTGCATAAAGTCTTTCCTTGTCATTTTGTTGAGCTTGACATGGGAGATTTTGGCATTATTATTGGGATGTATTGGGTACATGTATGTCATGCTTCCATTGATTGTAGAACCCTCAAAGTTAGGTTCCAATTTCTTAATGAACCCGTCCTTGAGTAGGTAGGTCATGTTTCAGTGATTAAGGGTAGGTTTATCTCTTTTCTTAAAGCCTGATCATTGATTTCTAAGGGTGGCGTTTATCATCTTGTTAGGGTTAGGGATGTTGAGTCTAAAGTCCCTCCTATTAAGTCAGTCCTAGTGGTGAATGAGTTTCTTGATATTTTTTCAAATGAACTTCTCGACATTTCTCTCGTGAGGGAAATAGATTTTGGTATAGACCTCCTACCCGATACTCAACCCCTTTCCATTTCTCCCTACCATATGGCCCTAACGGAGTTGAAAGAGTTGAATGATCACTTGACAGACTTATTGGATAAGGGTTTTATTAGGTCTAACAAGTAACCTTAGGGTGCACTAGTTTTGTTTGTAAGGAAGAAGGATGGCTCACTTAGAATGTGCATCAATTATCGATAATTTAACAATGTCACCATAAAGAACAAGTATCCCCTACCCTGAATAGATGACTTGTTTTATCAATTGAAATGGGCTAGTCACTTCTTCAAAATCAACCTTCAGTCTGGGTACCATTAATTTAGAGTGATGGAGTGTGACATCCCCAAGATGACTTTTCAAACTAGATATGGGCATTTTGAATTTGTGGTAATGTCATATGGACTAACTAATTGTAACAACCCGAAAATTTCCGAAACTCCTTATGGTTGATATCTTCTGACGTTATACTAGTCATGGTTGAAATTTGGTAGTCATGGGTTGAGATCAAGTGGCCGAATGCAAAACGGATCATTT